>VXBS01000605.1:0-54333 GCA_013400255.1 Sitta europaea | reverse complement strand
TTTTTTTTTTTTTTTTTTTTTTTTTTTTTTGTATGAATAAATATATTCTGTCATATTCCAATCATCTGTAATACAGACCAGAAGTAAACTACTGTGTGCTGCTTCTTCAGAGTATGGGTTCCATATTCACTGTGTCCCAATCACTTCAAAATGGCTTGACCTAGGGATGATACACCCAGCCTGGAACTCTGAGAGATTGCTCAGCAGCCAGGAACCACTGGAGCAAAACAGCACCATGAGTGTCCCTTGTTGATGAATGTACTTTCATACCACAGGCCACAAAGAAGGAAGGCAGATAATCCACTTTCCCACAAAGGATTTCTCTGCAAAAAAATTAATTTTTAATTACTTAGTCAAAGTGATAAAGAATATTTTCCAGTGACTTAGTCTGCTTTTGTAGCGCTTCTCTATTATGTAAGGTATTATTACTGTCAGGAGAAAATTAATTTCTCTAAATAATTCTGAAATTATTTACCCTTTCAGAGATTTGATTTCATGAGGTCAAGCATGATTCTTTTAATTTTTAAAGAAAAAGTAACTGAAAATTTAATTTTACTGCATTGCTTTCTTCTTTTTTTACAGAGATTCTTTCGGAAGACCCCGTTGTTCTAAGGATCAGCATAAATACAGCTAAAGTATTGATTTGAATGAAAGAAAGCTGTCAGCTGCTCAACTGGTTTCTTCCATTTCCAAATGGCTCCTGAATTTGCACGTGGTGGGTCCAAAGCACAAGAGCTAACAGATGCACAGTGCCAGTGTGTTAGCTGTGGGCACATGAACAACACTGTCAACTGTGATAAAAAGTTATAGCAGCATCAAATTGACCAAAGTATTTTCAGCATGTCTGTTGTAGTAATTTTTACTAAGATGCCATACAAAGTAGGTGGAAATGTTGTAATTTTTCCTCATATAAAACACTGAGATGACAATTCATTAATTAAAGCCAAGTCAAGAAGTTTGTCTACTCTAGAATAATACTGGAAAACTGCTGCAGTTCTTACCTTCACTATTCTTTTAGCCAGTGCCATTATCCTGAGTCTATGAGCTGTAAAATGATTAATGATCATGTTTATTTCTGCACAGAATTGCTGGGAGAATGGGAATTTACTTACACTAATGGCAGCAAAAGGGAAATCATTCACCCATGACTAAACACCAAGATAATCATCAGAGGGTGCAATGAGCGTTTAAATAAAAAATCAGAGACTGGAAAGTGAGGTCTAAGAAAAGAAGAGGAAGGAGGGGAAGGAAATTAAAAAATAGGAGAGAAAGCAAAAGCAAGAAGTGGAAAAGAACTCATTGTCATATAAACTGAAGCAAGAGGTTAGGACATGACCTTTGTATCAGCAACAATCACGTGCTTCAATTCCCACAATAACTGGATAAGATTATGTTCCCTCAGTAATGATGCTTCACCATGTTCTGCTTCTTGTACCTTTGAAAATGCACCTGACAACATCTGACATCTCAAGATAAGTGATGTACAAAAGTGAGAGCAATGAAATGCTGCCCTGCTATAGCTACAAAGGCAATCCATTGAGATGAGGAAATGATCCCTTTAAAAGCAAGTAACTTGAACAATTCTTGCTTCTTTTTTGATGGTGTCAGCAACTTCTGAGTCTTAATCTACCCTGGACAGACCACCCATGATGAGAGAAGCTGAAACATGTAAGTTGATGTGTGCCTTTAATGCTTTTGTTCAGTCTCTATTACCCAGCTCAGGAAGGCAAAAAACAGCCATGTCAGTTAAAGTCTTCCAAATGGTGACATGAAAATTCATCATTTTTATCTTTATTTTGGAAACGGAAACTTTAGTTTTTAGTCATGTTTATATCTGTGATTTTTATGGATCTGTGGAAAATGCACCTTCAGAATCTTTCTGGTATTTCCAGTGCACACCTGTCATCAAGATGCAATCAAGTTAATAATAAAGCTGTCCTTGTATTTGACTTTAGCATTACATTTAGGTAAGTTTTTAGAAGTTTGTGTATGTAGAACTGAAGGAGGAGAGGCAAGACAATCCACTGGTCCAGTATGAGTCAGTGTTAGAACTGAAAATGTGTGGTTAGATGTGTCCTCACAAACTTATCCAAGCCAGAAAGCCACATCACTGCAGGTGCTGTGTTCCAAAGAATGCAGTTGTACTGGTTCACGTGTGCTGATATATTTGCACAGTGTTCCACTGCCATCTGGATTTTCAGGATCAAGTGTGCACTGGCTTGAAAATCTCGTAACTCCATCCTAGCACATAGTATAAACGTGTGTAATGTTTAATAAAAAGAGGTTAAAGAAACTGAAGTGTATGTCCAAGGCATAAATTATTACACACTCAAGCCATTTACCTTTGTAAAGATAAACAGAACAGATGTTTGCCCATTAAGGATAGCTTATATTTGTCACTTGACAGAGGTGTATCCTGCTGAGTGTATAACAGAGGCAAACCAGTATGCTAAGAAGATAAATGTGTCCTGTCACTCTGGAAACAAAGTTCTTTAGAGAAAGAAAACAGCGGCTGAGAGTTCCTACTATTTTCTTTTTGTAGGATGCAAGTTAGGTGGATAAATAATATTCACATCAACATGTATATGTATTGGGAAAGGGTTAAAAGAAAGAAGACTTCCTTAACTGAGCTAGATGTTTGTGACAAATCACATATTTAGCTTCATCTTCTGGTATGTGGCAACATAATAGATCAATAGGAAGATGGGGCCACCACACAAGCTGTTGGTAATACGATGCAATTCCACTTTTCTTGTCCTTGTCTGTAGTGTTCCTCTTACTAGATTGGTACCTTCTGATGAGAACAGTCAGTTCTTTGCAGTGTAATTTCATTCTAATCTGTGTCAGCAACTAAATTATGGCAGCAACCTGAACTCTCAATAACCCATGGGAATGGCTATATTATCATGCTGTGCTATCAGGATCATGAATCACATGACCCACATGTTTTTATGTTGGTTTACAGGCTTGTTGCTTATCGGTTGCTGGTTCCAAAGAATAGTGTTTGCAAAATCTTTCTTCATATTCTTCTGTAGTAAATATAGTAAAACTATATTGTCATGTAGTAAATGAGAAAGAAAAAAAGATCAGTTCTGAAAAGTCAATATAGCTGCTATGTAGCTGCTGTACATGTATACTATATGTATACAGCTGCTATTTATGTATACTATGCAGCTAAATTCATAATAATTTACATTATTGTCCTCTAAGTCTTAATAGTAGAAGTAATGTACAAATAATTTAAAAGATGGGATGACATAATTTCATATCCCTGGTCTCCTCTCTAGTACTGAAAGTTAAAGAAAACATCTTTATATTCTCCAGTTGAAACCAGTAAGTTACTGACATTAAATAAACAAGATACACAGTGCTGTATTTTTTTTCCTTTTCTGTCTAACCATATTTGTGATTCCAACCTCTAGTTTGAATCACAGGAAAAACTGAGGAAAGGGAAACTGAAACATTTCTATTTTATTTTTCTTCAATCTGATTTTTGAAATCTTTTAAAGACAGAGTAGAAGCTGTTAAAGCCCCAGACAATCAATATAATTTAGAAACAGACTTAGTAATAAGTGGGTAGAACTTGGAAACAACATCGATGTTTTTCAGTGTTTATTTTGTTGGCTAAATATGATCAACTATACAATATACAATGTCTCATGCATGTTTATTTTTTAAAATTCTGTGTTTTATGGAAATGTTGACAGCCTCACTTATTCAAAAACAGACATGATAGACTTCAGGCCACTGATATCAAGGAAATTTGTTTTTGGAGTTAGTGAGAATTAAGAACATGAATGCATCTGCCATTATTTTTGTTTATAATATTTTCAACTTTTTTTTGTCCCTTTTTCACATTTCTCAGTTCTGCAATGCTGAAGACTTGCAGCTTCTCTTTTATTTTAATGGAACCTCATATTCTTGTGTACTGTCAAAGTTCCTGGCTCTGGAGAAAATTAAAAATAATGTGCAACTATGAAAAACATAAGCTGATTGCAACAATTGTAATTAAATGACATTGAGAAATAATTGTAGCAAATATTCAGGGAAATTTCCATTTTAAAGCACACTGTCAAAATATGTTATTCTGCAAAATAAGGTGACTGTATCACAATGCATGTTTCTTTACAAAATAGTGGCTTGGAAAATGCTGCCTTGTTTGTCTTTGATACCAAAGAAATTGAAGACCAGCTGACAATATGTTTGTGTTATTTTCAGACTTGTTAGGATTATTGTTACCAACTACCACAAGTAGCAGTCTGACTGCAGGCACTTGATACCTTCACCTTATTCTTTGGCTTTTCTAAGATTTCTGGTATTTTCATTCCATATATTCTCTCTTTTTTTCTCCTCTATGAGTTGTCAAGTGAAAATAATGATTTGTAATTAAGTAAAAAGTAAATAGGCTGCGTGCCAGTAATAAGATCCTAAAAATGAATGTGGTAAAGGTGTTGGAGACAGTGCATCATTTAGTTGCAATATATTATGAGCTGATAGGCAAAGGGACTCTGGTGCCCAGGCTGGCTTATCCTTCCCATTTTCAGGAATTTTAGACTCTACAAAAAAAGAGAAGCCACTGAAATGAGGAAAACCCTGTCACATGCAGCATTAAAAAAGGAGTGGGAAATGTCTATAGACCATAATCTTTCATAGGCTGAGAGAAGAACAAGTCTTTGGAATTTTTTGCTCTTCTTTTTCTCTGACTGTCCTTGAATTTTCCAGAAGACTGAGAGAACTTCTCAGAGTAGTTTTAGATCAGGAAGTCAGTGCTGATTTTGAGTTGCAATACACCCTACAATATCTGGTTGTTTATTATCTAGTAAATCCTAGGGCAGAACAAATTCAGTGTTTTAAAGTGCTGTAGAACCAGGCAGTAAAACATACTTTTCACTAAAACCAATAATACAGTTCTCTGGTGAGTTAATTTGAGGTGGTTATTTCTAATTTAACACTGACTATAAGAATACCTAAAGAGAATTATTATAATGTTTTGTAGCTATGCAGTATATGGATAAGTAATGTTGGTGGTGTGGAACTGAATTTTTTCTTCAGACAAATAAATACAGGGCCTGTATCTGAATCTGAATTATCTCTGTGCTGCTGAAGCCAAAATAAGTGATAAACTACAGTGATTCAAGGGAAAACTTCCATGAGATGTTAATCATGCTAGGATTATGAAGATGAGAGTCTCAAGCTGATGTTCACCTAAGAACTGACTTCTTGGATAGACACTTGCACTTAGTGAAGATATGTAGTGCTGAGATCTTTTCTACCTTTCTGCCAAGATTATAGCAGTAGCTGATGCCTAGAAGCCACAGCTAAAAAGAATGCACTGAGGATGTCAGATGTCGTTTTTTAGCACCTTATTCCTTAGCCAGTGATTAAATCTCAGCACTTTTAAGGGAGAATAAATAGTTCTAGAAGATGTGCTTTAAAGATGTTTTGTGGGTTGTCAGGAGAGGTTACCTTAGGGAGGATGTTGCTGGTGTTTGAATTTCTGCTCTGTTTCTCCCCTCATGAGAGACACTTTCAGAGGAAGGCAGAGTTATTCGCATTTGCCTTCAGGATGCTCCCGTTACCTCTAGTTCTGTTGTCAGCAGGTATTCCTAGTTAAAGCTTCAGTCTCCTACAGGAGTCAAAAAGCTTTATTTTAGCATTCAAGACATAATTTGTCTTTTGAGTTTCTGAACTGGATCCTTCACTGACTGATCTTGGAAATGTGAGAGCTGGCTCGTGGTTGGAGAAAAGTTACTGAGACAGTGGAGACAGTGCTCTAGAAAGATATGGATGTATCTTTCTTTGAGTAGCTGTCTGGTTTGTATCACTGATAACCTCTTGGGTTTATAAACTGCTAGATTGAACATTATGAAAGAATTAGATGAGGTTGGCTGGGATCCTTGGGAGCTTAGCTGTGTTGTGCAGCCAGGATGCTGTGAGTGGACTGACATTTGTGTCCCATCTCTTCTATTCCTTGGGGCTAACAAAGCCTTAAGCAGAGGCAGCAATAGGGGCAAATTACAGAAGCTTTTGCTTTTGCTCGTGGCAAGCCTATCAAATTTTGTGCTTTACACATCTGACTCATTTATTTACTTTTTGGTCTCTCCACCCTCATGAACATCTATAATATCAATAACTGTCATATTTACAGTGCAATGACAGAGTTTTTCTTTGTCTCTCTTATGCCGTGAGGCAGATGCTGTTGAACAGTATGCCAGGCAACTGTGTTTGATGTCCAATGCCCCAAGGTACAAGGGAAAGTGTAGTGTTTGGCAGGTTTCATGGAGAGCATGTTTCATGCTAGCTGCTGCCTCCTGCCACACTCCCTGCTCCTCCATGTCACCAGATTCTTCTGTCATGGGAATTCATTGAGAGACTATGCACACACATCTGGCAATGAAAAAGTTGAGAAGTCAACAATTAATTTGTATCATATTCTGGCTGTGGCTGTGGCATTGTGATGGTGTAGGACAGGGGAGAGAGTAAAAAGAAATGCTGTGATAAGACTATAATTGATTTCACCCTTTGCTTTTAAAGGACAGTTTTAAGTTGCTAAGAAAACCAAATAAATACATTAATAGATACGAAACCAGGGAGACTTCATTGCCATTACATATTCCCAGTGTGACCAGCTGTGTAAAATACTCAGTTCTAGTTGCATTATCCATGCTGACTGTTTCTCCCAGATAGGCTAAGAAGAGTATAAAAATGCAAATCCTGCTCTGCTAAAGTTAATGATAAATCTCTTATTGACTTATATGGGATAAGTTTCAAGGACGTTGGAAACACCTATAAAATGAGCCAGTGATGAGCAGATGATCTCCACATGAAAAGCTGTGTTCCATTCTCAATCTGTGGCTCTAGCCAGTCATACTAGTCCACATGTTTACATGACAGACTGTTAATTTAGAATTACTGTATTATTAATTACAAATGCTAGATTAAATATGCAGAGGTGTTTATGGACTACTTTTAAATGCTGGGTCATGGTCTTCTCTGGGTATTAGAAAGACAAGATTCGAACAACAGTAATTTGGTATTTAAATAGAATCACATGAAAAGGTCTGTGCAAATATATCTGAGGTATATTCAATGCCTTATAAATACAGGCTTTGAAAGAAGCCATGAAATTGCAGTCTTGTGTTATACCACAAGCCCTGTTACCTACATTGTTTCTGATTATTTTCATTATTTGTCTTAAAATTATTTCAGGAAGGTAATTACTGTTAACTGATTATCTGACAACCTCAGTGTAGGTTTCAGTAGAAAAACAGAAGCTGCTCTGTGTGTGTGTAAAACACCCCATATTCAGCAAAAGCACATTCTATATTTAATTTTGTTTCCTTTGTGCTTAGAGTACCTAAAGTTTTCCATAAGGCTTGTGGGTTGGGGGTGGGGGTGGGGGTGTTGTTTGTTGTTTATTGTTGTTTTGTGGGTTTTTTTAGTGATGCCATTTCAAATTTACCTTTGGTCCTGCAGGTCTGTGAGACCTTAGCTTTGCTAATCCTTACCTGATGCAAGAGGTTCATCACATGAAGTATGAATATCTAGGGCCCCCATTTGAGGAGGTGGGAATGGGTGATGAGAGCTGTGCTGGCTGGGAGCAGATGTATCTGGGGCAGACCTGGGGTACTTTGGTGCACAGTGCAGGGTGAGAATGAGTGGACAAGCCTTGTACTGAGTCTGTAACAAGAAAGAAAGGCTTTGGTCTGAAGGAATGCAAGTGGGACATTTTTGCCATCACAAAAAGTATTTCATTGTTATAAGCTAAAGGAATGAAATTGGTAACTTATCACAGAGGAAAATACACCCTCGATTTATGAGCTCAATCAGCAAAGATGGTGTGGCAGTGTAATCAAGAGATGTAGGGCAATGCAAACATGAAATAACCATCTGTTTTCCTCCAGGCTTTAACAGACCTTATATTTTATTTCCATTTTGAAGAGTTGTCTTTATGGTTCATTAGTCCCCTCCCCTTTCTTCTCTCAGTGTATGCCTGTGATGAAGAGTTAGTGCACTTATCAGGTAAGGTTTCTGGTAATGTTTCAGTTTATAGCCTCAGCCTTTCCATGAGCAAACATTCTCAGCAACCTTTAACCTCTCTCTTTTCCTGAGTTTTGCTGCTGCTATTTTTTCACCTTGAAGTGCCACCTAATACACTGGAGGGACGGGCAGAGGTGAAGGCAAGGAAGGGGATAGGGAAGTGCAGGAGAGAAGGATCACACAGCCTGGATTTGAATCTACAGAGTGGAAATCTCTTTCTTTCTGTCCAGGAACAAAATCAATGTAGAGTATCTGAAAGAAAGAGACTCAGAAGACAAAAAGAAATGGGAGAGCCCACACAATGGGTCTAAACTGAGCGATGATGAAGCAACTGGTTTTGGTGCTGGCCATTTGGCCTTTGTTTTCTTCACTGCAGCTGCTGAAGCAAGTGGGTTCAAATCGGTGTAGCAACAACAGTTATGTGATCAATGTGATGCTCATGAATTACTCGGATTTCCCATCAAGTACTGGTAGTTTGAAGTTCGCTGTGAAAAAAGCCATGGAAAAGGTACAAAAGGAATTCCAGATGACAGGTAAGCCAGTGGGTGTTGGTTACCCCTCTCTTCCTGTGATTTCTTGTCACACTTTGTGTCACAGTTTTATTCTCATCTGACCTTTAGCAAGGTGCTTCTCAGACAAGCTCCTTGCTTGCCCATCTTACGTAGATCTTATGGAAATAATGACCTCTCTTTGTATAAATAGAAGTGCTCTACAAATGAGCAGAACCATATATGTTTTCATGGTGTTTGGGCAGACTCTTCCTGCATACTTCTCTGGAGATATTCAGCTGGGTTTGGTAACATGGAAATTATTGAACTGGATCAGACAAGACCAGTGATGCATCTAGTGCAGTAATTGAGTTGCCCTTGCTTCCTCTCCTGACTGGATTAGCCTCTACTTTCTGAAAATAATTTCCCCCTTGACCCTATTTGTTGATCACATCATGATCTGAAGTGTGAAGAATCTGCAGTCCATATTTTCCTTCATTCAGAGTCATGTTGCTTTTATTTATTTTGATATCTTTCCTCTCCTTTCAACATCACCAATCTACTGTCACTGTCTAGGATATCATGGAAAAAAAAAGATTCCAAGGAAATAATAGAAGAAATACTGTCTATTTTCTATCTGCCCTCTCATTTAAGAGGTTTTGTCCAATTTTATTGGAAAGTGGTCTTCAGTTACTTCTTAATGAGCCTTAAAAATTTGTCTAGTAATGGCCAACACTAGAAGTACTTTTTACTGAAAGTACTAACACTCAACAGAAGTCAGCAGTCCACATTGGATTGCACTTCACAGTCAGATCCATAGTAGTTGGGTTTAGGTTGTAGTTAGACTGCAAAAGCAGGGAGACCTCAGAGTGTAAGACTGCTCAGACCTGTGTCAGAAGGAGAAGGATAATAGTGCATTAGTGGTTACCTGCAATTCATGATGCTGTTTGCTTTTACATTTGTGTTACAGGAGAAAATGTAACAGTGGATGCCATCTTCCACCCTTTCACTTCATCACTCTATGTCTCACAAGCCTGCCGTACGAGCACCTGTGAAGGTGTGGAGCTCATCAAAACTATTTATGTAAGTAACAGGCTTCTTTCCTTCTGCCTGGGTGTGCATGTGTGTCTCTGTGTTTCCTTCTTAACCTTTGATCCTGCTATTCAGTTCCAAAGAAATTTTGACAGGGAAGTGAAATTTCCAAAGAGAAGATGTTCCTGTATGTTTTATGAAAAGAAGTAGGCAAATATTGGAGAGAAATTCTATGAATGCTTCCCAGATACCGCCTTGAGCTTTTGGTTTCTTTCCTATGCTTAAGTTTTCCTCCTTTTTATGCCTGCACAACTCCTTGTGTGGTCAGCCAGCCAAAGCAATACATTAAAAAAAAAAAACAAAACAACAACAACCAAGTAACAATTAACTAAAAAACCCAAACCAACAACTCAAACACTCAAAACAGCCCGAGCAGAGAAAAAAGGTCCATTTCCAACTGGATCAGATCCTGATCTGGTTCACCATCAGTTTACACAATACACAAAAGAGAGAGCTGTGGTGAGGATGGGGATATGTGGGCAGAGAAATCATTAGGCTGGCACTGTGACCAATGAAATGGTTATGGAACTGTGCCCAAAGGGCAAAGATGAAGTGCTTGCTTCTCATTAGAAATCACAGAAGTCATGTGAGAGAAACTATGTGAATATTTTAATACAAGGAAAAGCTTCAGTTAAAATAGGAGCATTACAAGAAGCTGTGCTTCTGATTTTCACACCTCTGAGTGAAACTTGGTCAATCCAATGAGAATTTTCAAGTCTGCAAATCTATGACCATGCTCTAGTCTTTGCTAAGAAATTGCCCCTCATGACACACAAAGATACAGGTGAGGCCTCATTTGATTGTCATGGAAGGATTTTTAAAAATACTAGTTTCATATGCACTTAACTAATAATTTGTCTGATACACAGGACCTTGTAATACCAGCCACCCAATCTTCAACAGGTGCAAACTCTTCTGGGGCATATCATTTCAAACCAGCAACTGTAACAATATTTTAATTCTTACTTGTTGTCTGTATCTTAATAAATGTCATACTCTTATCTTTTTTTTTACTTTCTATGATTTTTTCCTCATCCCCTTTATGTTTGTTCTTTTAAACTTTCTGTAGCTCCTCTCTTCTCTTGCTTTTGCTAGGTAAATTCTGTGACTCCTCATATCCTACAATTTTCTTCATTCTCCCATCCTCCCCTCTCTGCCAGTCCTCTGCTTTATCCCAAATGACCCTTTTTGATCCCTTGCAGGATTCTGGCACACTTGGCTGTGCTGTCATAGGACCCGCTTGCACTTATGCCACGTATCAAATGGTCTCGTAAGTACCAATTTTTCCCCCTTATATTGTGATGTTAAAGTGTTCAGCTGCTGAACAAAGTTGTTTTGTGAGCAACAAGCCTGCAGAGACAATGGTGTTAAGAGTACATTGGACACCTCAAGGTCTACAGTCAAGGCAGTAAGACTTTGATGCATAGCCAGTCTGTTTGGTAGGTGGAAGCCTCCCTTCCAAAGCCTGTGGATAAAATCCCGGCTTTAGTAGGGAAACTTCTAATTCCTGACAGTCAGTTGAATGATTGATTGTGGAGCAGCTGGAAAGCAGCCCTGCAGAAAGGGATCTGGGAGTGCTGGTTGGCAGCAGTCTCAACATGAGTCAGCAGTGTGCCCAGGCAGCGCAGAGGGCAAACCCTCCCCTGGGGTGCATCAGACACACCATCACCAGCTGGTCAGCAGACATTATCCAGCTGTACCCAGTGGTGGTGTGGCCTCACCTTGAGCACTGTGCATGGTTCTGGGCCCCACAATTTCCGAAAGATGTGAAGGTCCTTGAATACTTACAAAACTGGTGAAAGGGCTGGAAGGCATGTCCTGCAAGGAGATGAGGGCCCTGGGTTTGTCTAGTTTGGAGAAAAGGAGGCTGAGGAGAGACTTTGTTGCTTTCTACAGCTTCCTGAGAAGGGCAAGTGTAGAGGGAGATGTTGATCTCTCCTTCCTGGGATTCAGTGACAGGACAAGTGGGAATGATTCAAGCTGTGTGTATAGGTTGGACATTAGAAAGCATGTTTTCAGCAAGAGCATGGCCAAATACTGGAACAGGCTTCATAGAAAGATGGACCACACCCTAAGCTTGTTGTGTTTAAAAGGCATTTGGACAATGCAGTTAGTAAGTGGTCTAGTGGAAGATGCCCCTGTCCGTGGCAGGAGGGGTTGGAACTAGATGGTCTTTAAGGACTCTTCCAACCCAAACCATTCTATGTTTCTATGAATAATATGATTTAGCTTTTGGTCAGTCCTGAAGTTGTCAGGACTGTATGATTTTTGTAGGTCCCTTTTAACTGAAATAATGTGTTCTAAGTCTATCAGAAAAAAACCCAAAAGCCTGTTTAATTAGTGAAATACTCTCCCTGACATTATTTATTACATTATCTATGTCTGTTTCTGTTGCAATAAGTAAAACCCCTGTAATTGGTTATGTGGACTTTACCTGGAAAATAAAATTTTGTCACAATAATGCCAACATCTCTTACAGCCGTGGGTTTTGCAGGCAAAATTCCCTGTTATAAAAAAATACCATACAAGAACAAAAGTATTTTGAGTTTAGCCTGATAACATTGCAGCATCCGGGAATATGCATTTGTCCTTAAAAGCTTACTGTCTCTGTGTATGAAATTATCTTTGTTTTACAAATTCCTTGTCAGCAGAGGGTTGCCTTAATTTTTTTCTCCCTGACTGCTGCTGTTGTACACTTCCTAAAATGCACCTTTGAAACAAAAAAAGATTTTTCCTTTGAATTGTAGGAGTAAAGCTTTTTTGATGGCAAAAAGCTGTCACCCTGCAGCACTGTCCCAACAAGGAGATTAAAATCCATCCCATGCAGCCAGGGAGCAGAAGCCTGTCTTGAGCCTTTGGACTCCTGTCACAGCCCATGAGGCTGAAATGGTGTGTGGTACCCAAAAGGGCAGGGCTAATTGGGGATAGTGCAAGAAGCTGCCTAGAGCAGTTCAACAGGGCTTTTGGTACCAACACAGACTTGAAATCTGCTTGTGTTCTTGAGGAGCCTTCTGGTTCAGGTTCAAATTGTGTTAAACTAACTAAAGGGCACAAGAGGAGAGGGAAGTGAGGATGGAAATCATGTAGCTGCCTTGGTGCAACAACAATCTGTTCAGACTTGTCCTCTTATCTCTTCCTTTAGACTTGAAACAATACTGAGCCTGCCTATGATCTCTGTAGGGAGTTTTGGACTGTCCTGTGACTACAAAGTGAACCTAACCCGCCTTCTGACCCCAGCCAGGAAACTGAACCAATTCTTCTCTCATTTTTGGAGACATTCTAAGCTGCCATTCAAAACCACGACCTGGGAATCTGTCTACATTTACAAGAGAACTGAAACCTCAGAGGCATGCCTCTGGTAAGATCTGGACCCACCTCTGACCCAACTGTTGATAAATGCTGTCTCTACCCTCAGACATGGTTTCTGCAGTGTTCTTTCACTTTTTCTTTACACTTTGGGAAGTGCCAAGGAATGAGAGAAGGAAAAGATTAATTGTAGCTTTTAGCTGTAGCACTTACCTGAATGCTTCTCTCAGTCTATTTTAAATATTTGCAAGCCTCTGCTTTTCCTTTGGACAACATAGCCCACATGTTGTCTGTGATGAAAATACTTGTTTACAGCATCCTTAGTATAAATGGTGTGACATGAGAGGCTCCTCCACAGGCTCCTCATAGATGCCTGTTAGGTCAGGGGTCTTACTAAGCTCTTGAAATGTTTCTCCACATTAATGTCTTCAATTTGTAGGCACTATTTCCAAAATTCCAATGTCATCTTTCTTCAAACAAAATTACCCCAGTGACTGCAGAGTTTAAGCTATACTCTCACCAGTTTAGAGCAAAGAAGACAGCTTTCATTTTGTGACCTGAAACATCAGGATGTTCTTGATTCTCAGAAATGCTTGGCTTTCTCCTTGTCTGAAAACAAAGGCTGCTTTTAGAGAATAGACTCTTTAATATACCAGTATTTATAATTACTTTTCTATTATGGAGTCTTATTTAACTTTCAGCTCATGTGAGTGTTTCTATGCTCCTTTGATTTTTTTCCAATTTTGGGATATAAAAAGCTGATTAATTAAAAAAAATCTAATTTCTGACAAATTTTATAAATGTAGCTGAAAAGTAGCAAAGAGTTCATGGAAATAACTATTATATATATATTTCTAATTCATAACCTGAGGGACTTGCAGAATTCTAAGCAAAATTTATGACTATGTTTGCTTCAGATTGATAGAAGCATATACTCATGGAATATTTTGGATACAGAACTAAGTGTTTTTTTCTGAATTAAGAGACCTAAAACCTGATCTCCATTTCACTCTTTTGTAGGTATTTGTGGACTTCTATTGTTTCCTTCTTCTTTCTTAGTATAGATAGCAACTTGATCACATAATGTAATTGCTATGATTACCTCTCTTTGATGTTTTGATGTATCAGTGCACTTTGCTCATCTCTTTCTACAATCCCTACTCCTCCATGTTTGCAGCTGTAATTGCCAATGCACTACACACACTTTAGCTAAATCCCTTTAATTCTGCAGGTTTCATACCTTTTAGTGAAGTTATTGCATGGAAGTTATTTCTGACCTTTCCAAGTGTTTCTTATTTCACTCTTTTTAATGCTTCTGACCATTACCTTCTTTATGACTTCAGAATTGTTCAAGCCCCTTTATTGTGGAATTAACAACAAAAAAATTAATTTTGTATCTCTGCCTACTTTTTATCCTAATTTAGCTGTAACAATGCATCTCATCCTGCCTTAATAGAAACTGTCAATGTGAAGGTTTTTGAAGTCTAATTTTAAAATATCCATTTTCTCTAAAGCACAAGTATTTCTGCATGAGCTAATTGTTTTTCCCATATATAAAATATATATAAAAATAAGTGAATACCGACAGTGATAGCAAAATCAGCTTATGTTTTAACTATGCATATGTTTCTGTAAATTACCAATTAATGATTCTGTTCCTGAAGAAAAAAAAAAGGAAAGAAAGGAAGCAAAAGGTATTTAGTAGCTCATAGGACTGAGATCTCAGTGCTGGTAGATCAAAGGTTATGTAGTTTGAAAACAAAGAGAGTTCTTTTGGTTTTCCCTCTGCAGTGATTTTATTTCAGATAGAATATCTCTTCTCAGAAATAACATATTGAAGCAAGAGTAGAATTCAGGAGCTGACTGTTTTTCCTTAATCTTTGCTTTTTTGCTGAGCTCATTTTTTCCTTCAAGTTTTAACTGATTCCATGTAAGTTTTTTGTTGCTGCTTTTCTTCCTTTACTTCTCTCACAGTCAGGGTACATTTGTGGTTTTTATCAGTTCTTTCTGTAATTCCTCTTTAGTCCTTTGAACCTTCACATGTGCCTTCTTACATTACCAGTGATGTCTTAAATAGCAGAGCTTCCTGGCTCTGCCTCTCTGTTAGTCTCGCTTCCTGAAATTTCCTCATATCCCTGATTTTTTTTCTTAATTGTTAATGTCTTATTACATCATTGCATTTTCCAAACCCATCCTTTCTACAACCATGCTCAAATACTTCTGGTTGACTTTCCAAGCATTTCTGCATCTTTCATGGCATGTATTGATTTTTTCACTTTTATTGCCGCAGAAAAGGTTTCATATCAGCTTATAAATGCTCTGAACAGCCTATCTTGCACTATGGTTGATTTAGGAAAATGTGAGGAGTTAGCAATTTCCTGACAATGTCTTTGCTCCCTTGTGCCAGGTACATGAATGCTTTAGATGCTGGAATCACAGAGTTCTCTGAAAAACTCAAGTTTAAGGATATTTTAAGAACTCCGGAGCTGCTTAGAAAAACTGTGAAAAATCCAAACCGGAAAAGCAATGGTAAGGAGGGGTTGAGGCTGCACTGTCCCTGCAAGTGAGTTGTTTTTCCAAGGAAATCAAACCCACCCCTTAGTTAGGTTATAGGGAAAGCCTTTCACCAGAAATGGTGGAAACAAAGATGTATCATTTTACATGGGTGTTAAGGTAAAATGGCACAAAGTTCCTAGATTCCTCTCTTCATCCTCATAAAATATGGGGGAATATCCTGATTCCAGAGAGCTTTTGGGGTAAATTATCCCATCTAGGCATGAGCTCTTTTTTTTCTCCTGAAGAGATTCAGAAATCCGGGGATCACAATTTCTCTAAGAAGGGCTTTAAATACTACAAGACTATAGATACTGCAAGCTCTCTATCATTCATGTGTTTGCAGCCCTGGTACATTTATGGATCTCATTTTGTCATCAAGGGGCACTTCTGGAAATGATTCATCTAAACTAGAAAAATGAATTAATAAATACCTCATCTTCTCCTAAGACTAAGCACTTGGCATCAGCAGGCCAAGTGAGTGTGAGAGTAAGCAAGCTAATGAGGCCATTGCTTGAAGGCCATTTAACCTAGAAATGTTCATATTAGATAGCTGTTATGGCACCACAACTCCTAATGCTTGTTTGGGTGAGATAATGGTGGTGCTCTGGTGCAGTCAGACAGAAAATGGTGCAGATGTTTAAGCACCTTTTACTGCTTCCCCTCAGATATCCTGGTTTTACTGCAGAGAGGCTGGAGCTCTGTGCCTGGGCCCCAGTATAGCACAGATAATGTGCCTTAGCCCAGAGTTGCTCTACTGCCTGCTACTCAAACGGGGGGAGCAGGCAAAAGTCCTCTTCTTGTCTGTAAATCTCACCAATCTACATTCTCACAATCTCCATTTTTGCCCATTTGGTAGTGATCATCATGTGTGGCTCTCCAGAGGACATCAGCACAGACCTAGGGACGGAGAAGGTGGATAATGACATTGTTATCATCCTGATAGATCTCTTCAAGTAAAGTATCACCTTTGCTTTTCTTCTTTTCTCTGCAATTTGCTGATGGATACAGATAATGGAAATAGTCTGAATGGAACTATTTTGTTGAAAATATGCTCTTTCACTAAAGGTTTTCTTTTGCCATCTTTCCTCATCTCTTGCCATTTATGTAATGTGCATAGTGTTTAACTCATGGCACATCCTCTGCAAAATCCCTCTTGGTTCATAAAATGTTTTTCTAAGGCAGCAATAGAGCAGGTAGGTTTACTGTTGTCCTGTGGCTCCTCAGTGCAGGAAACCATGAAAGAAGCACAGAGTCCAAAGTCAGAATGGTCATGAGATATAGTTCATTTGAGATATGGTAAATTTTTCATACTCTCTGCCCAACCAGACACTTATGTAAATAGGACTGGCAGTATATTTTTCTAGATTCCATTTATTCAATTTTTAAATTAGTTACATGATACAACTGTTCTCCAAGTTTGTATCTCTTTCACTTTCTAACCATCTCTTCAATATCTTTATAATCACAGAAACATAACTTCTCAGAGAAGTTTCCTCATATACAACCTAAGTTTTCTATTATTTAATTTCCTCTTAATATTGCTAATTACAAAACTCTTCATAGAAGACATCTGACATAAATTTGCCTTACCAATGGTATCCTCAAAAGCCTTGGCTGTATACAAGGACTGAGAGCTGATCTCTGGCCCTAAGCCTAAGTGACACAGAGATTACATCTGTGCAACTAAGTGTAGATAACTAAACTAGGTGTTTTTTGGGTATAGCCCCAGTTGCCATAGCAAATCACAGTCTGGGAGATAGTTAATTGCCTAGGACTGTGCTGGTGGTGTGGATGGATGGATGATCGCAAGGCATATGTGTGTGCCCATATCTTGATGTTACCTTACTTCACTGTTGGTGTAGCAAAAAGATTCCATGAACATCTAGGGCCTGTGGGACTTCCCAGCTCTTGTGTCTAAAGCTGACTATAACAGGTCAGCTGAGAAACTCTGGGTTAATGACTTCAGAGATTTAACCTTTGGTTCCAAACTGGATCCTGTTCAGGTTTTAGCAGGATCTTCTCTATCCTGTACGCTTTCAGGTTCACCATATCTGTTTTTCAGAAGTGCCTCTAAGAGCTTTCAGCATTCCACAATTTTATCCAGGCACTAGGAATCCCCATTTGCTTTTCCTGAGGCAACTGGCCTCAACTCCTGTTTCTTTGCAAATGCAAATGGGAACTGTGTATGTGAGTGCTTTAACTCTGGTGGTGTAGGTATAATTGTTGCTTACAATAGGTGAGGGTGATTCGGGGATTCTTTGCTGTGATATGCACCCTTCTAATATACCCAGATGTCTCAGGCTGCTTCATAGGCTGCCCTTCTTTAACTTTCTACATACCCCTTTTTTTTTGCTGAGTATCTCAAATCACATTATTCTTCTTAAAAAAAACCAAAATGCAGACAGATGTATTAGATGAAAACTCAAGCTGCAGGAGGGAGAGCAGGCAAAGTCCCATGATTGTCCAAGAGTGAAGTGCCTCTGAAAAAGAAATAGATTTGAATTTTCTTCAGCTCTGAGCTGTCTGGCAAGCAAGACACAAACATAGTCTTTAAGCCTCCCTCAAGAGAGATGGGATGCTGGAGGATTATCCAGTCTGGTGGAGTCTAATGAGGTTTCCTTTTCAACTGGCTAGTTCAGTCCAAGCCTGGAGGAAAAACATTTTGAAATTCTTCAGGGTGAAAAGTGCATTGTAAAAGTCAGAAAGTTTAGGAAAAGGAAGGGACAGGGCTCTGTTGTCAGAATCCTATTAGATGGCCATGGAGCAGAGCCTATGGTCTCCAAAAAGTCTTCATACGGTACTGACTGTACTGTGCAATCAGTACTGAGTGACAAAATAAAAGAATGATCAAACAGGAATAATGAGAGAAGGGCTCATACAATTATTTTCTTTCTATCAATCTAGCCATAGCAATGACAGATGCTGTCAGTTGACACTAATATCTATTGCTAAATTCTTTAATATGTGAATCTGGTGGTGGCCAGTCTGTGAAGCACTTCCAGATGGCCTGTCAGGGTGATGAAACCAAAGATACCTGGAAGCTACAACATCTGCTTGTTTTAGCAGACTTTTCAAGTTGACACGATTTCCTCTGATTTTCCTATCTCACTGAATTAAACAAATGAATCAATAATCTGCTTTCCGCATCTCTGTGATTGTTTCATTCCCTCCTGTTAAATGCTTTTAGTGCAACTCCTGCTGTGCTCAATTCTAGCAGGAAATATCAAAATTAGAGTGCAGAAGAGCTCAGAAACAGGCACAGTAACATGAAGAAACTACAATTGCAGTATTGTGGATTCCAGGGAGAAACCATGTTTTAATAAACTCTGCTTGAAAAAGAAAAAGAGAAAATAAACAGGACAGAAAATAAACAGTTACAATAATAGCAGTAGTTCACAACAACATTTGAGTGTCAGATTGGTAGATCTCCTTGATATTACCTTCTAATATATTTAGGCACAAAAGCTGGCATCAGGGAATGAATGATATAAAGAGTTGTGTGCATGATGAAATTTTATTTTTAGAACTACAGCTTTCACCTGTTAAATGACAGTACTGTTGGGAACAGGTGAGTGATTCTGTAATGGATACCACTGATCCTGTTTTTCAGTGTTCATGGGGTTCTTGTGCTTTGCTTTGCAGTAACATGTACTACAAGAAGAACATCTCAGCTGATTACATGCACAATGTACTTGTCCTGACTCTGCCACCAGCTAATTACAGCTACAATACTGTAATTAGAGACTATGTGGAGTTGGAAGACGACCTCCTGGTAAGAACACTATTTTATATCTGATTATTGCATTTAGTTCATTCCTGTTCATTATGAGGAAATAAAAACTGAAAATGCAGCTGTAATCATCCTCTGTCATGCTTCTAAGCTGATATTTCCTTATATTATTGCAGGATGGCATTTTGTCCTGATGTAATGATGTCAAAATACAGTATCATAAGGCAAATCTGCAGGCTGTCATATTCCTGCTTTGTGAAGTTCAACTCAGACTTTTAAATTGTTCTGCAGGTGTCATATTCACAGGGTGTGAGGGAGACTATAGGCCCATGCTTTTTCTACTCCACATCTGAGTGACTGAAAATCTTACATGTAGCTGCAAGGCATCACTCAAGAAAGATCTATACATGTAATTGAGATGTGAGCATGGAAAGTTCAGAACTAGTAATTATTGACTGATTTGTCTGTGCAGATAAGTCTAAGAGATGGCAACAATTGCAGTTTCTTTCCAGTGGCTTTCCAGATAAGCTTCAAAAACAGAAACCTTTTTTTTTTCCATAGGAAATAAGTATTTGTTTTCAATTTCCAGAAAACCAGAACCTATGAAAATGCTGTATTTGTTCAGTGAAACTGATACTCCTGCCATATGCCCAGGAACCAGGCCCTTCATGTAGAGTTCCTCCCAGGATTTGTGGCTTTGAGCTCCAGCTCTCCAGCAGGCAGCCTGAAGCTTGTGGCTGGATTTCCAGGACTTCTGGATCCCCCAGCCTGGGCTCAATGATTTTTTGGTGCCAGCTCTACGGCAGGCTGCTGGAAATTCTGGCACAGCTCCTTGCCCCTGAGCTGTGGCCACTGGGAAGCCCAAACTTGCTGGCACCACACTGAATTATCTGCACAGAAACTCTAATCCAAAGCCAGCGTCCTTGGGACAAACTGAGCAAAGCAGAAGTGCCAAGAACCTACAGGGTAGGACTTTTTGAATCCTTTGCACCAGGATCAGCATGCCAGACTTTTATATTTGCTTCTTTTAAGTTTTCAGCATCTTCCTGTCTTCATACATCAAAAATTTATTTTGTTTACCTTTCTTTTTCAAAATGAGAATACTCATGTGGCATTGGCCATTTACTCAGCGTTCAGCAGATTCTGGTCTTCCATGCTGGAGTTTCTGCCAAATGGAGCCAATCAAAGTTATTATAGCTTTATGGCAGAAACATGAACTCTCAAACAGCCATTTCTTATTTTCTTTTGTTCTAGATGGAAGATGATTTTCTTGCTGGTTATTTTAATGCAGTGTTGCTGTTTGGACATAGTCTCAAGAAATTTGTCATCTCCCAGAGCCCAGTGTCACCTTTCAGTTTAATCAAGGAATTCCGAAATACCACTTTTGAAGGTAAAAAAAATTACTGTCCTGTGCAGGGTTCACTAAATTGATGATGGGAAAGAAATTTGATTTTAAACACTCTTAGGATAAGTCACTTCTACACTAAACAAGTCCAAGTCTTTCAATGAGTTTTATTCTCAGACTTTTTAATTTTTATATAATTTTTACAAGGATGTTATCTTCAGTATTTGATGTTCAAAATGACTCTGAAGTCACTTGGCTGAGCTTCAATGAAGTAGTTTCAACCTTTTCCAGTTTACAAAGCCATATAGGCCTGGGTGCCTGCAGTGTTGGTGTAGGCCAGCTGACAGTGGGTTGGCTCTTCTTAGTCTACTTTCTTGTTCCTCTCACAGGTTGTCTAGCACTGCTGGGCTTTTGTTTTGTAGACCATGGGCTTAAAATCCCAGAATTCAATCATTAGGAAAAGACAGAGGCAAAACTTACATGAAGAAGTGAAAACATTACCTCTCTGGGAGATGGTCCCAGTTGTTGCTTCACATCAAAGATCTGTACCAAAATGATGACTGAAAGTTTTCTGTATATGTTCCACCTACATTCAGCAAATACATGTGTAGAACTTTCCCAGGTTTTCCTAAGATAGGAAAGGTTGCAGGCTTATCTTTGCTTTAACCATAATAACCAATACCTAGCAAAACACAGTTTATTAATTCCAGCATCCCTTTCTGAATATCAGTAAACTCATCTCTTCAGTTTAAGTTTGAAAGTTAAGTTACACAAATGTTTTTACTTATCCAAAACACAGCACTGTAATGCTCATCATAATTTATAGGTTTAGTTAAAAAAGAAGAAAAAATCCTAAAAATGATAGGTGTTGAATTGCCTTCATTCCTTCTTGTGATGGAGTCTGGTACAGTAGGGATTTCATACAATAATTATTTTGATATTAAGAAGGTGGGCCATGAAGATGTTAGCATCATTTTTTTGAGGCAAAAAGGGAGAAGGTAATTGCTGAACTAAAATAATGCTGATAGTGAACTTAGGAGAAATAAAACAAGTCATCAACAGCAGCAAAAGGACAATCAGAAGCTGATAAAAAAAATCTTCCTATTAAAAAAAAAAGGGAAAATGAAGGTGAGACTTTCAGGAGTGGTGGATATTGGCTAAGCTTGTGCTCATGTTGAGGCAACTGATTTCATGGGAGCAAAGTCAAGCTGTGATGAGGGATTTGGGAAGTTCCACCTTAAAATCCTTGTAATGTGCTACACAGGCAAATTCTCAATGTGCACATTTGCTGATGTACAGAGAGGAGGCTAAAGGCATAAAGAACGTGGTTAAAACATTATTATTAGGGCTTTCAAAAGAATAAAGGGAATGAAAATATTCTTGTATTTCCTTTATTGCTGATAGATTCAAACTGCAGGTGGAAACAGACTATTTTGCTTCTCACTTCCAAAATGGTCTCCTCTAGGGAGGTGACTGATGTTCTTGGTATGCTGAAGAAATCTGAAAAATATATTTTTCTATAGCTAGAGGGAGACTTTCCTCTTCAGTGCTGTCAGTTCAACACATTTTATTGGATTTTGTAGAAAAAGTGTAGTGTGGTATTAAAAGAGAAGTAGCACCACACTGAGCTGATATGTATCTAGCACATACAGGAAAAAAGAAAAGTATTTTAAGTATCAGAAATCCTTTTATTTATCCCATCCTTCCTGCCCCATATTTGTGTTTCTGAAAACCTAAGCCTTCTGACTAATTCCTTGTGTCCACAGGTGTAATGGGTCCGGTGACTCTAGATGAATTTGGAGACATTGATACCAATCTGACCGTGCTGTACACATCACATACTGCAAATTATGTACGTATATCCAGAGTGCAACTGTTCGACCTTATATATGAAAGGAGAAACAGAATGCCCTGTACTATTGCATAAGGATGATGAAAATAACTGCAGCAGGAGTGGTGGAGTGCCAAGGCGTTCTGTGCATGCCAGAAGGGGGTCATGTGAGGTGTGCTGGAGACTGACAGGATTGATGTAATCTGGTGGTTCAGTAAGTGAAGTGCAGCTGGTACTTTGTGGGATTGGTAAATTTATTTTCAGAGAGAGGGGAGGAATGAGAAAGAATATGGCAGTCAAACATACGGCTGTACTGAGAAATGCACCACTGTAGCAGGAAAATTAGAGTTTGGGGAATATATTTATTAAGGGTAGTCTGAAGCAAGGGAGAAAAGAGCGAGAACACAGCTGCTGACTGCATTTCTTCCCTCCTCCTGTCCGTAGTTCAAACCTCTTCTGTATTTCAATACCCAAAGCAATGAGACGTGTGCGGTGACTAAGAGTCCAGATTTTATTTGGAAGAACCACAAGCTGCCCAGTGATACTCCAGGCTCTGGTGAGACACCCATTAAACCTACCACCTACCTCTTTGAAGACAAGTTACACAGTCCTGAGATCCACCTGCTGGGTGATCCAGCGTGCTACCTTGGCACTGCTCCCAGCCAGTGATGCCAGGAGCTGGGTGCAGAACAGCATCTTTCCTTCTTCTGCCTCATCTCCCCTTTATTTCTGTTTAGGTGCTGACACTAAGGCTCTCAAAACTCAATACTGTTTCAGTGATTTTGGGGAATGCCATGGGGTATTTCAGAAACCACTCCTAAAGAGATAATCTTCACTAGAAGATGGTAATGGTGTGAATTGCTTGAAAGACTGTTCAGGAAAGGCAGCAGAATTAAGGTTATGATGAGTTATCTGACTGCATATAATATCATCTAATATAATATACAGATATTTCTGTATCTGATGGAGCATGGTGGCTTCTGGTTGACCCTTTATCCTTGCTGTAGGGAGCTGGGGAGAAGACACAGCACTGTGCAGATTCAGGGTGCTTCTCTGGAGGAGTCTCTGAGAAGAGCTGACTCTTTGAAGAAATACCATGGGAAACTAGGTTATGGCTCTATTTACACCCAAACTAACAAATCTAAAATCCCAGAAATCACTACCTCCTTTCCTTTTGAGTTTTTGGTCACTCCTGGATAGAATGGATGAAGCCCCTTGTTATTCAGCATAGCAGAGTACAGCCTTGTCAGTCTGATCAGACTGGAATTGTTTCCCCCTTTAAGACTGCTGCCACGTGGTGATTGGCAATAGAAGGGCATATGCTTCAGGGTATGATATTCAGAATAAAATTTATTGCAGTGGCAGTAATTGCAAGGGTTAGTGCACTGTGGGTTAGTGCTCACCTGAGTCATTTCATCAGTGAGAATCCAGAGATGCTGCTGTTAAAAGTCTCTGCTAAAGGTGTCCCATTAATTTGCTGTATTGCTTGCCTCCATTAGGGAATAGGCAAAGCATAACTAGAGAGATAAACACCTTTTACTAACTAAGATTCACAGTAAGGTGGTAAAATGGATTTAAATATTTTTACTCCTCAGTAAAGTAAATCAGATGCCTTCAAAATAGGCTTTATCCCTCATAAGAGAGGGAGGAGTAGTGGTTTATTGCCAGGGACCCATGGGAGTTACCAGGGGAGGAAGGCAGCAGCTTTGCCAGAACTCAAGTTAGTTCTGGGAAGAGCAGAGGGATTTCAGTGGAGCTTTCATTATTCAACTCTGGTCAAATCTCTGGTCTCCCTTGGTATGACCATGAGTGCTATCTGTAGAGACAGCAACACTGCACACATCAGCCACAGGGTCTCCCTGTACCAGCTCCATGAACTCTGTGCTTTCTGGCTCCTCTCTTGATGTTGCTCCAGTCCCATTCTCATCCATCCCTTGGGCCCCATAATAACAATATGCTGTATTGTCAGTGAATCTGAAATATCTTTCAAATATTCCCTTCAGTATGTTCTTGTTTGAAGGTGCTCCACAAGGAAGAAAAAAGGAGAATTGGATAAAGCCAGTGTCAAAAAATGTCAGTAGCTTAACATCTAGTGCTTAACTGAAGCCTGACACTGTGGTGAAGCCATACTAAACTAAAGCTGCCTCCCAAAGGAACTTGATTATTTTGTTTTCACATTTTTAAAAAAATAAATCTTCCTTCAATGTGATTCTAAGTAAATATATCCCCCCAAAAAGGAGAGTGGGCAAAGTTTAAGTAATCACTGTGCCTTGCTAAAGCCAGTCAAAATTTCCAGCCTGGAATATCTTTTTAACTCCAGGTAGATGAACAGTGCAGACAACCAGAGAGCCCTGTTCCTTCCTAAGCTGTAACTGAGAACAGCTGACCCAGTTCTGCTGCCTACCTCCCTCTTAGTACTCCATGAAAAAAGCGGGTGTTCATTCATATTTTGCCCTTATTCAGAAAGTTTTAATCTTTATTCTAAATATGGATAAGATGATCCTTCAATATACAAACGTTTCTGGTACCAGAGGACCAGTTAATATGTGATGCACTCTCCCTCTGCCTGTTGTAAAACTAAGAGCCATTAGGTGGTAGCAGAACCTCAGGAAAGGGAAATTACAGTCCCACAGCACTTCCATGGGAAACGATAATCTTTTTTATTGAAGCAGGATGCCACAATTCACAAACCTGAAGTTTCAGACAATTTTCCTGCAAAATGTATTCGCCCATTCTCATTTATCTCTCATTTTATAGTGGTGACTTAACTGGTGGAAGAAAATGATAGTACTGATGGTTTTCATCAGAGAGCAGCAGACTAATACTAATACTAAATTACTGTGAGGTCCTTAGACTGATGAACATACTGAAAGAAAGAGAGGAGATGTGATACCCAGAACAAGAAAAAACAGAAATCTGGGTCAGATTCAGGCACAAAAATTGGTATGTTGAAAATCCCTCTTCAAATGCTGCTTGACTCTGAAGGCAGTTAGCATGTATAAATTTTATTTTTATTTATTTATTAATTTTTACACTTAATAATTTTTTTGGTGTGCCTTCGTTTCTGTTTCTGGGCACAAACAAGTATATTGGTCTCAGTAAGGCAGAATAATTCAGCTCTTTTACTGTCCTTAATCAACATGGGAATCTGCAAAACTGGATTCTCCTCTGCCTTTTTTGCCCGAGACACTTGCTCAGTAAAGTAGGTACACTCTAGACATGTGACCACCAGCTGAAGCTCTGTGATAATGATCTGTTATTCTTCAAAGGAAGTTGGTGGCTGCAAACTTTCCTTCCCAGTACCCCTGAGCTCCAAGAACAGACATGAGAGAGGCTTCAGTTTGCTTTTCCACAGTAAGACAACATTAAGACCTATTCAGTTGCCAGTCTTCTTCATCAGGTCTGCCTTCTCAGGATTAGGACCCTTGTGTTCTCGGGTTTTTGGGTCTAAGTCCTCAGATACCTGAACAACATCATTTTCAAACTGTTTGGCTCCTGGCACCTTCCAAGAACACTTTACTGGCTTTGTACTGCCACCAGATTAATTTCCTTCTATAGCATATTAATTTCCTACTGAAGAGTACAGTCCACGCACTAGCACCATTGCCTGAGTGTCCCTACAGATTGCCCATGCCTCAGGTGGGGATGTAAGACTGCACTGCTCTGGGACATGCTTCATCCTACATTGAAAGAGGCAAGTGTCATCCCAAGGCAGTGCTGAACTTTATCAAAGCCTCTCAATTCGGATGTGACCAAAACATATCCTTGGTCAGCTACTGTGATTTGCACGTGTGTATAAGGGTAATTTCTTAAATACAATATTGTTTTTCAGCATCCTCTATGAAGTTGTTTATCTTTCATTTTTTCTTTTCTGCAGGCCCACACGTCCTGACTATTGCTGTCTTTACGCTCACGGGAATTGTGATTCTGGTTCTGATCATCTCTTTGCTGATTCTAAGGTATCAAACCCTTTGGCTTTCTGTTTGTCCTTGAACAGTTTTCCCACTAGGACAATCCCTTTGATGTCTCCTTGAAGAGCCATTCATTAGCTTACCTTACACACCTATGTTGTTGTCCCTAGTGTGAACTCTGGTATATGCCAAGTATTGCTTGCATCCATGGTGTTATTATGAAAGGTTAATAATCAAGGGAGAAGATGCAGCAAGGCTCAGTGTTCTTGCATCTGCTAAAAAGCTCTGATTCCTATACATACACAGAAATATGTCTCAGACAAATCTTCAGGCTTTTTCCACTTTACTACCCATCTTTGGCTTTCTTGGGATTCACTTATATTTCTTTAACGTATTGGTGACATAAAAGTTCAATCTAGAAGGTGGTATTTCTCTTGAGACACTGTAGGAGTCAAAACACCATGAGGTTTTGCAGTTTTCATTGCATGGATCCATTCCTTCAATTCAGTCTAATACCCTGCATAAAAATTGTTCTAACAGCTTGGAATTTTATGCAACATTTCTAGTCCAGCTTTATCATTATGGAAAAAGCAGAAATAGAAATCATTGATACCTCCTTTTGATGGCAGAAATCCCACCACAGTTCCAAAGTATAGGATTTTCTTTAATCTTAAAAAATTTATCTCACCTGTGCATGTCTTTTCAGTCTATATCTTTGTTATATATCAGAGAACTTCAGAAAAAGTAAGAAAATCAGATCTTAAGAAAAGTTTATTCGAAACAAATGCTACTCAGGCTCTCTCATTTTGAGTAGACCAGTCTGCCTTGCTAACTAAAACGAGGGAAAAAGCAAAGATAAAGATACATAACTCTTACACATCCAATTGCACTTAAGATATGTAGGAGCTAATAACTGTCACATCTAAGCATTAATGTATAAACAGATAGTAAAGTTTGAAATGCCTGTGAAAATTATTAAACAAAGTATGAACTTGTAAAAGATTCTATATTTTTCCATATTCGCAGATGCATAAAATCTAAAGATTCTGTTTAGATGATTTATTTGTTCTTTAGCTCCTAAATTTCTAGGACACTTGAACTATTCCACAGCTACCTGTGAAGTTCTGACTACAAAGCAAAAAGTTCAAGTCCTGAAAAACATATAGCTAAATATTAGACCTAGTAGATTTTAATTCAGTTTGATATGTTCTTAATCACTAGCCAATACCAGTTTGAACTGAAGTGCATCCTCATGACACGCAAACACACTTTACAAGGTAGAACTGAGAAAAACAGTTCTTACTGCAATTGTTGGTCTTCCTTTTCTTATGCAAATATATGCTAAAAATGTAGTAAACAAGGAAATATTTCTGTTATTTAGTCAATAGAATGGATTTTCCCATCGGCAAATGCCATTTGGAGCATTTGCCAGCAGTCATCAGTGTGTTAGAATTCTGCTGCAAACTCTCCAATCAGTCCTGTGGGGTTTTTTAGTAGAGGAAGGACTTGCACAAGTAAGGAGAAAATTTGATGAGCAGTAGCTGTCTTGTAGCTTTTCTCTGAGACAGTGCTTGCTCTGAATTTTTACAGGGGAGAGAGCAGTTTCCTTCTCCCATTTCCAAGGACTCTTCCCTCATTTTTACAAAATGTGCAGAAAACAAGGGACACCCACAAAAAGGCACCTCATCAGTCAGCACCTTCTCTCCCAGCATTGTATTCAAAGCAGTTCTTACTATCCATTGTTGGTGGCAGGACTTCGGTTTGCATTTGTTTGTGGTACCCCTCTTCCAAGTTCATTTAATAACATGGAGGAGAAAACTATATAAAATCCAGATGGCCCTTTATGCTTTGAATTCTTCTGACCACCCCTGAGACTCAGGAAATTGCCCAGCAGTTGTTCTGCTAAATCTGTTCTGTTCTGTTACAGAATGAATGAGCATTTAGGCTTTCCCAAAGCTAGGAAAATTGAAGAGTATCCTCAAACTGAATAACTGGAGAACAGCCACAGGGCTTGTGCTCAAGTCTCATCAACCTGTCACACCATCCTTGTGTCATCCTGGCACTAGATACTTTCCTGTCCTAATCTCCTCTTGTGGGTTTTGATTCACTGGGAGGATATTCTGAAAGACTTCTCTTGTACTTCAGGAAGTACAGGAGAGATAATGAGCGCCGGTGGAAGAAATGGTCCCATATACCACCTGAGGAAATCTTGCCTCTGGAGACCAGTGAGACAAGTCATGTTAGTTTGAAGGTAAGAGAAACACAGTAAGAGAAGCCCAAAGCAGGGTCTTGGAGTCTGTCTCCTAAAGACAATCAATGCTGGGGTTTTGACATGTTCTGACTACAGCACCCTATGGCTGTGGTAGGACTAGGACCTGTTAACTTTTTTGTTTGTTTGTCTTTAATTTGTTTTATTTTTTAAATTTTTTTTAAGCCACACTTGCTGTATTGAAGAAATAAAGATTATTCTCCATCTATTGCTCCCTAATAGAATACACCTGTTCCCATCAGTAAAGCTCATTTTGTGAGGGGGGAATGGGCTGGGTATTGACTTCCAGTCTCTGTAACAAATTATTTCCCTGTGCTTTCTTATGCCTCTGTAATGCCCAAGAGCATGAAAACAGCAGGTGGAGGGCCTGGGAGTGGCATGGATGTCCCACACTTTCTGTGGCGTGTAGTGACCCTCCCTAGAGAGAGAGGCTTATGCTTCTCTGTGTGGCACACACAGATATTACTAATCTCTCTGGACCTGTCAAGTGGGGAGTAGGTGATAATTGCAAGTTAATTATTCTTCTTTGTTCTCAGATTGATGAAGATAAGAGACGTGACACCACCCAGAGACTGCGCCAGGGCAAATATGACAAGAAGGTAATTTGACTGCAGTGTCCATGCTCTCTTCCTCACCTTAGGAGGGCACTTTTTGGGAGTAGGTCATTCCACCTCCCCATACCTTGCAAAACGGTTAGTTCTTATGGAAGGAGTAAGCCATTTGTTCCCTATCAGCTGCTTTGTATTTTGTTTACTAACAGAAGGCTAAATATTAGACTCCACTGAACCCCTAGCCCAGGAGCACAGAAGCATAAACAGAGGGACCAGAAATCTGATACATTTTGGTACTGAAAAAGTGAATAGGTTAATGGAGGACAGGCCATTTACATGGCAATTCATGTGCATTCAGTAGAGCCGTCTGCCTGATTGCAATATATCCTTGTTGAGTTAAAATCTGCACAACTGATAGGTCTAAATCCTTTGAAGAAAATATAGCTCCAGTACTTATTAGCTGATTAACTGAAACTCCAACAGTGAAGCAGTAGGCAGATGTTTCTGAAGTATTTCTCTGTATTGACATTTCTTGGAAAAGAAAGATGAATTGCTGTTGTACTAAGCCTATGATTTTTTCTTCCCCCTGCTATTTTTCCTTCAGGTGGTGATCCTAAAGGATCTCAAAAACAGTGATGGTAATTTCTCAGAGAAGCAAAAAATAGAACTGAACAAGGTAACTGTTGCACATAGGAACTGGACACAGCTGGGTGGGATGGAGTCTATGAGTGAAGTCATTGCTTTCCACTGTCAACTCCAACAGCCATACGCTTGTGCATGTTTGTGAGGTGGACAGGTAATGAGTTCCTCAATGGATATTGCTTTGATTATCTTTGTTATGTGATCTCATCACCACTTCAAAGTCTGAATTGTGTGCCAGTCAAGCTGAGGATGAATGAAGTAATTCATGTGCTGTCATGTGGCCTTGCTAAATACATGTGCTGTCATATGGCCTTACTAAATCAATTTTTATAGCTGATGCTAAAAGGCACTGCACTCTTTTGGCTTATATCACACTAATTCATCAGTGTTTCATCAGGAATGTTGTAGTTAAATCTCATTATTGAATGCCAATTGCAGCTCTTTAAATATAAGTTACTCTCTGCTGACTTCTGCATACAGACTCTTTCAACATGGGAGATTAATTTGGCTGCAGTACTGCATCTTTTCTTTGAATGGTTTTCCTTTTACACAACATTGCTATATTGTGTATTCAATAAACTCTAAAAATACCTCAAAGTAAGCTACAGTTGTCTATTTAAATGGACAAACTCCATAATATTGTGCAGCATCATTAAATTTTTATTACTTGCTCATTTACTGACTGATTCACAACATTCTGTCACTCATAATGGCTATTCTGGTCAGCTGGGAGGTTTGGTAGAGAGGCAATAACAGATACTACAGTGGGGTCTGGAATTAACTTCAGTATCCAACAGCAACCACTCTTGCCTCCCTAATCCAGAAGGCTCTGGAATGACAAATGTCTTCAAGTATTTCACTCAGTGCCTTAGTACACTCTGGTTTAAGGGAAACTCATACATCTTACCAGGGCCTGATGTCACACAAATATCCATGTCCTATGTTTCTGTACTAAAAATGATTGCTTTAAAAAACAGATTAAATGTCTCTGCTCTAGCTCCTACAGATTGATTATTACAACCTGACCAAGTTCTATGGCACTGTGAAGATAGACACCATGATCTTTGGGGTGATTGAGTACTGCGAAAGAGGCTCTCTGCGGGTAAAGAATTTTAAAGGTCTCCTTCTACCCCCAAATTATCAAATTTCAAAGTAAGAAAAGAAATCCTCGTCTCTGTCTTTGACCCTCAGGCAGCAGCCATGGACTGAGCAAGTAGTGACAGGTTTCTGATTCTAAGTTTCCTCTCCCTTGCTTAGTTCTCTCCAGGTGCTGATGTCACTTTGATGGTTCTCAGCAGCAAGAGGGTGAGGTGAGGTGGAGCTAAGGAAAAGTAGAGGCCCAGGCCATAGTAACAGTCAGTATTTGTACTGTGTCCCCTATTGGAAGCATATAGGATATAACTTGTATGCATTCTCCAAGCTGTAGCTGTTGTCTCTGTTGATGTGCTTGTGTACCACAGAGTGTGCAAGGACAGAAAAAAAGCATATATTCCATATTAGTAAGGGAGAAAAACAGCAAGTTCTGCCTTATAGGGGATAATAACCCTTAATTTTTGTTTATAAAGAGAAATGGTAAATTGATGCTGGCAAAAGTATGGTTTATTACTACCACTATTATTTCGGTGCTAATTGTGAAGTGATAATCATCAGCTCTTCTGAGGGCATATATTGTCTCTGCTTCTGTGATCATACAAAGACTATCATCAGTAGCAGTGGTCTCTGGAATGAACTCATAGTAAGGCAGCAAAATAATTGTTCTCTCCAAGTTATTTTCTGGTAAACTGGCATACTCATGGAAGTTTACTTTTATCAATGGATATCATCACGGCTGAAAGAACTGTAAATGACTAAGATAAAAAAGATAAAGCAACAGTTTACTTTGAACTTGTAAGGGTAGGAGTAAATTGGTAGGAAATGGACTGTGAGCACAAAACATGGAAAATCCTCTCCCTTCCTCTTACACAACTTGACTATTTGTTTCTCAGCTATTTTGTGTTATTAAAGACTCGTTTTGAAGACCAAATTCACAACCTATTTTTAATTGCAGAAACCCCTTTTTTCTAGAAAAGTAGTCCCCACTTTTCTAGTTCTGTGAAAACTTAATATATATTTAATATTCCCTATTTTTTAGTCAACTGCTGTTCTAATGCATGTAGTCTCTATAAAAATCAAAGTTGCTGGTTGAAAGGCATGCAATTTGTATACCCATATCTCATCTTCTGCTTTTTCCCTGAAAAACTTTTCTTCTCTTGACAGGATGTTTTAAATGATAAAATATCCTACCCTGATGGCACATTCATGGACTGGGAATTTAAAATCTCTGTCATGTATGATATTGCCAAGGTAAGTGGACTGCTGACAGTGCAATGTAAATCAACCTGTCCTCTGTCTTGCAAAACTGATCCTCTGAGGAGTGTAGCTCTCAAGGTTGTCTTCTTTCCTAGAGCTGTATGCCCTTCCAGTCTTTTCTCCTCTGGGGACAAGTATCCAAGGCAGGAGAAGCCAGTGGTTTTCAAAATGAAGGAGGAAATAAGGGCCAGAACTGGCTTGGGACTATTTATAAATAAACAACTGAAGTATACCCCAAAGAAACGTGGCCCAAATATCAGAGGATTACAATCTGCTGACTAGTGCCTCTGATAAGTAGGGTTTATGCAGTCACAAGCTCTGCAAAACACACTGCTCTGTGCCCTCAGGTAAAGCATACAGAGCAAAACTGTATTTTTTCAAATCATAAAATTATTCTAATATATATCCAGAGGTGGGAACAACTTTTTCTAAGCAAACTGTTTATGTACCATCCTGATTTTCTCACTAAAGTGAGAAACTCTAGTTTCTCACTACAGCTATCCATTTCAAGCAGTTTGAGAGGGAAAAAAATAATCTTGTACAGAAACCAAGGCTGGTTTTCAGTAATTTTCAACAGATCTTTGCTTTTTAGGTCCTTGTGGTAGGAAAAAATCAATATGTACAGTAAAGGAAATTCTCTTCTACATTAGAGTCTTGGAACTGTTTAGCTAGTAGGTAAGGACCCTTTGTAATTCACTGGTGTAATAATTCATTATACCTCTACAGGTAATGTAGAGAGTCCCCTCTGTCTTTTTGCTAGTGCTCAACTACTCTCCTCTTCCTATTGCTGGTTTGCAGTTGGACAGTCCTCCTGTTTCCCTACATGCACCAGTCAGATTTCGTCTCCACGATGAATGACTACACTGTGTCTGTTCTAAAGAGATAATTGAAAATCTTGTGCTTTATTAAAGCCCCCTTAATCCAAATTGTCACAGTTTGTTGGCCTTGTTAATGACTTTCAAATGCAGTTAACATTCAGTTAAAGTTTCATTTTTAATAGCAGCAGAGGAGTTTCTCTTCCTCCTCAAAACATATCAAAACCCAGGGTATTTTTTTAACCCATTGCACTTCACCTTCAGATGTTTCCTAAAAAATAAGGATTAGTACTGTCTCCATTTATGAGGAAAGAGAAATCCCAGTCCCTCTGAAGGGAGTAACCAAATGCCCAATGACTGCATTTGTACTGAGACTTCACAGCCGGTCATTTGCTGCACCATTGGCAAAGGGGACATGGCATCTGAGGATGGATTGCTACACAGCATCTGTTATGTGGAATGGCTCCTGAGCATTATTAGCTGTGTTAGTAGAGATGGTTCACAAACTCTTCATGGAAACTTGTATGTTCCTAGGAATATCAGAAAAATAACTGATCATCGTTTGGATGATCTGCCAACCTCTCCTATTCCTTGACTTGATACTGTGGTGAAACTTCTGGGACCTACACATTTCCATGAAATTCTAGTATTGCTTTTTCCAAACCATATCTTTTAACCATATTTACTTGGCTTTTCTTTTTAAAGAAGTCATTGTCCAGCCACAGCTCTCCAGTCTGTTAAAATACCTAAGACCAGGTGCAGCAGTTCTTTTGCCTCCCTCTTAAGATGCTTCTCCCTCTCCACATCACCACTTCTGTACACTCTGGTTTTACCATGGCCCAAACAGGCCTTGGACTATGCTTACATGAGAAGCTGCTGCATCAGTTTCTGCACAAAGGTCGGGTCACTTGTATTCCCTGGTGCAAACAGCCAAGTGATGACTGCAGCCACCTCTAGGAATGATGGGACCACCTGGTAGCTACATGGATTTGGCCATGCAACCAAAGAGCTCTGATGAAAGGTCTGCTGAGAGGGAATTGCAGTAATCAAGCCTTGTAGCTTTAGTGCATACACTGTCATTGCAAAACTATTTATTAAATAAGTGGCTGCTGCAGGATATTGTGCAAGGGATTGTAATATTCATGCATTGTGCCAGGAAAAGGTTTGTCAGTCAGAACTAAAGCTTCAGAGCTCCAGAGCAAAGGTTACAAGAATGCTCAAATATTTGGAACTATTGTACTGAAAGTCATTATAAATTTTGAAAACCACATTGTGGGTATTTAATAGGTTCTGTGTTTTCAGTTAGGTGCATAGGATAGTGGGCAGGAAAGAGGAAAGTTTTATCAGGTACATCTATAAGACCTTTGCCTCCAGAAATTGTTAACAAGAAAGCCTTGGGGTAAGGAAATCTAAACTACCTTTTCCTGTCATTTGATGCTGATATTAATTGGGAATTCTGCTGCAGTAATGGGAATATTTTGTGGCTAATGAAAGCCGGAGCTAGAAGAAGGCACTGCTGCAGGAAATAGGGCCTAAAGCAGGCAAAATATCCTGGTTAGTGTCATCAGGGCTGGATGCTAAAAGCTGCTTAATCAAGAAATGTGTTCCTTGGGTATAGTGTGCACACAATCTCTCTAAATTTGGCATGGTCTAGATAGGTCCAGGATAACCAGTCCAACAACATTCTCCAGAGATTGCATCTTTTGCAGGCTGATTCTCTCAGACATACACCTGCTCTTCCCCAAACTCAGCTCATATCTCAATGATCTCTTGTAGCATTTGCTGATCCCAGTTATGGGTAACCCAGTATTTGAAAAGAAAACCCAGCATGTGTTCATGACCATGAGCCATGTAACCCTGATGAAATTTTATCTACCAGTTATACAAAAGGATGAGCTATACATGTAGGAGCCTAAGTGGAAGATCACTCAGAGAAGAAATGAAACAGATATGACATACCTGTTCTAGCTTCCACAGGATATAGATTACACTTCATATACTGAGCACGAAGAAAAGAGGACTATAGGAAGAAAAACAACCAGCAGTAGGTTATAAGTAGGTGTGAATTTAAGTAGTTCAGAAGAGTGAGATGAAACAGAATAAATAATAGCAAGAGGGTACAAATTAGCATACCTACTCCCTTCTTCAGTTGACATCCACTTACTAATGTTCTTTTCCAGCTGTGCCTCAGTGCTAGCCCCTTCTCATATATTGCATTGTATTTGAGTGTCTTAGACTAAATTAGAAAATTTTAGAGGCGATGAGTAAAAAGGGGCAAGCTACACACCTCTGCATACCTAAGCATGTTGTGAGTCAGGAGTCTGAATCTCAGGAAATAAAGATGAAACTGCATTGGCCAGGCCTCATGCTTGCTTCAAGTTTAGCTCATGGATAGCTGGTATGTATTGACTTGTACAGAGAAAACCATAAACAGTCAGGTCAGCAGAGACCTTTATGACTGTGTAGTCTGATCCTCTGTCTGATCTAAGCCCTAGTGCATCATCTGACACTCTGCATTGACTGCTCAGGATCCCTCTGCTTTGCAGTAAGAGGATCTGCTGCAATGTTTCAAATAACATTTTTGTTGGATGGTGATCTTCAAAGGCGATACAGACATAAGGAGCAATTCCTCTCACACCTCTTGTATCTGTTGGATGAATGTGTTGTTGGAAGCACTTCTTTGTGTGACATTTCAAGAAATCTATATTAAATTTACCAAAAAACATCTATTGCAAGTGAAATTAAAACTTTTGTGGGAGGAAATACTTTTCCTTAATTCTTTGTGTTCTCATATTGACAAAACAAAGATGCTATGTCAGATTGTTGTTAACTAAAAGGAAGGATGGCCTCCCATGACATGACCCAGTTCCCCATTTCTTAACATTGACTGTCTCTAAGACCTTGAAAAGTCTCCTTTGTAAAATAATAATATGAAAAGGAATTGTGATTTATGCATATCCATTGCAGATGAAGACCATCATATACTTGCACAGATACTAAGCTAATATTCACGTTCTTGTTGAGTCTGGTAAAATCTGAGTGTCTCACACGTTGTTGTGCTTTCTTTCTCTTTTATTCCTAACCACAGGGGATGTCTTACCTGCACTCAAGCAAAACTGAAGTCCATGGTCGACTCAAATCCACAAACTGTGTAGTAGACAATCGCATGGTAGTGAAGATCACTGATTTTGGCTGTAATTCAATTCTGCCTCCAAGGAAAGGTAAAAAAATTCCCAGCTGGATTCTCATTCATGGTTTCCAACCCAGTGAAATTTTCTTATCTTCATAGACCAGTAGGGTCTAGTTACATCTTGTACAGTACAAAACAATGCAACTTTGATTCATATTATAGCAGCCATTACATTGGTTTAACTTAACACAATGAAAGAATTACTAGTAGGTAGTGAAAGAAATTAGGTGGTGTGAGTAGGGAGGAAAGATGAATATTCAACTTTTAGTTTAGAAAACAGATTTCACCTGTAAAAGAGATGTAAGAAATATTTTCAGTATCCAAATCCTTCATGCAAACAGCTGTTTTCAGCAGTAGTACTGAAACTGTGTGAAGAAAAAAAGGAGTTAATTTACCATAAATCTTGTAATTGATTAGATACATGTGTTACCACAGTGTTGTGTGATACCCTTTAAGCATTAACAGGCATGACTCTGATAGTCCTTGAAGAAATCTGTATTGATATGTGATGATAATTATTTATTTCTTATTCCTTAGTTAGGAGCCTAGTAATATATGCACAACCAGATTGGAATAATATTAATAGCTTTTCTTTACATTTTCTATTCATCTCACTTGCATGGAATATTTCTGTAAAATAGAACACTCCTTTCTACTGATCTTTTCCTTCTTACTTGATCTGGAGTGAAAAGATTAGTCCATCTGAAATTATTTAATATGAATCTGTGGAGTAGAGCTTGGGGTTCAATAAGCACAGCATTGTGCTGTAACTGCAGCATATGACCTGAAAAGAAACTGGTTGCAACTGGTTTGGAGAAAATTTTTACATGCAGACACAAACATACTCAAGAGTAGCAATAAGAACATAAAAAAGGACTAAGAAAAGTGCACCGAACATAAATGTCCTTAATAATTCTTAATTTTACATTTTTTTTCTTTAATTTATTATTATTACTACAACATTATAATGTAATTATCTTTTTTTAATGCTTGTAAGCAGCCTCAAAATTTCTGGCTACTCAGTCTATATCCTTGAAGAAGACTCACTGTTTACAAGAGATCCACAGATTGATTGTGGCTGGATGTTAATATCCTAATTATATTACAGCCTAATATCATGGCACTGTTTTCAGGGTCACTGTGTTCAGGTCACTTTAGAGTATGTCACCAGCACGTCACAGCTTTTGTACCATGGTGGCATTCTGGTTTTGAGGTACAATAGTGCTCATTGCACTAGAAATACAGATTAATAATTTCTGTAGAAAGCAAGTAGTTATGAGCAGGCAGTGTTATGTCAGGCTCAAAAGCACTTGAGAATTATTTCAATAGCTTCATGATAGCAAGGCCATTGGCAAATTTTGCAGTCTTCTTATCAGACACTGTATAAAAAAAACTCCTTCCATCTCCTAGCTCAATAATTTATGGCTCAGGGTATTTTCATTATAGCACTGGCATTCCTTGGTCTTATCCAGATACATAGGCTATTTTAAGAAGCCTGTCAAATGCAGCTAAGAAAAGCAAGTTCATTGCCAATAAACTTAACTTTTCTAAAGGTGTAAAAGTCTGTATCTACAGTGGAAAGTAGCAGGGTCAGCAAATCCCAGAAAACTGAAAACTACATCAGAGGTTTATCTAACCTTTTTTGATGTCTGCTTCTCAAGAAAAATGCTGGAGTAGGAAATAACAATACCAGTGGGCTCTGGATTGGATATGAAAATAGTAAAAGGAAATAACAGTATAGCCAGTGGATCATCTGAGAAAGATCACCCTTTTTGCAATTACTTCTCTCCTTTCCCCTTTACATCACCCTCCACTGCCATCTGGATCTTCAGACCTGTGGACAGCTCCTGAGCATCTCCGTCGTGCTGATGTATCTCAGAAGGGTGACGTGTACAGCTATGGCATCATTGCCCAAGAAATCATCCTACGCAGAGAGACGTTCTACACTGGACACTGCCGGGACAGCAGAGGTAATTCCACAGATTTCTCCTCTGTTGCAGCCTTCTGGGATGGTTGTAGCTGTAACTGGCCTATTCTCCATATTTTGTGAAAGTCACTGTCTCTGATAACTGCTTGAACAGCTGCTCCTTTCTCTGTGTAGTGAATGAAGAGCCTGTTTGAAGGATCTCACTATGGGGGCAAGTGTCCCTACTTCTTCTCTAAATAAAGTTTGCATTGATTTTTCTTGCCCTTTCTCTTCCCTTCTCACTTGGAGCACAGCATTACAGAAGTTAACATTATACAATGCTGCCCAGACTTACTGTAACATTTAAAGGCCTCAAAGGTTTTTCTATTTTAACTTGTAAACAACATGTACTATGCCATTTATTTTAGGCAGTATGAATCAGCATTGTCAACAAAGAACAACAAAAACTCAGCTGCAAGACACAAGAACAGTTGGCATTTAAAAACTGGCAATTCAGACTTCATTCAAGCTGGTTATAATTAACTTTAGCAATTTAACTTCTGTCAGAAAAATCATCTCCTCCTGTAGTACATCTATTAAACCCCGTATTGTGCATTTAGTTACACTGTTTTTGAATGGCTGTTGTGGTTTTAAGCCCAGCTGGGAATTAAGTATCATGCAGCCGCTTGCTCAACCTCCCCCTCTCTACCTCCTTCCCCCTGGTGGAAGGAGGAGGAGGATCAAAGCAAAACTGATAGGTTGAGATAAGAACAGTTGAGTAATTGGAAATAAAGCAAAATACAATATTAATGATAAAATATAGTAATAATGATAATAAAAAGGGAAAACCAAGTGATGAACAACGAAATTGCTCTGTACCCACTGACCAATACCAGACTCCCCTTCCTCAACACAGATAATCCTCCATTCCAGGTGACTTCCCCCCAGGTATATGCTAGGCATGATTCTTTGGTGTGGAATATCCCTTTGGTCAGTCTGGGTCTATGCTCTTTTGTGTACCCCCTTACTGGCAGAGGACCTGCAACAAGTTAAAAAAAAAAAGTCCTTGATTTAGGATAAACACAGCTTAGCAAAATACCAAGACAGTGTGTTATCAACACCATTCTTACTCCAAATTCAAAACACAACACACTAACAGTTTCTGAGAGGAAATTAACTACCCTAGATAAAAGCATATCCAATATCCACCCCAGTCAATCCCAATTCCCAGAATCCAGGCATTATTATATGCTAGAACTGACAGAGGAACATGTGTGGGTTTGGGATTTCCCTAGTGACTAACAACAGTTACTAACAACAGATTTAGACTTTGCCTTTACCTCTGAGTCATTCTGTTAGATCTGCCTCACATTTGTTAAAACATCTAGAGCAGTAGCTCGACAGCCTAATAGCTCTTTTACTGAGTCAGATTTGAGAATAATTTCTGGGGCATGTTCATCATCCTACATTATCACAAATCTGTGTTCATATTTGGGGAAATACAGATTTTGACATAAACAACTCTATAATATAAATGTAGATGTAAACGAGATTAGAAATGGCTGTTCCCCTTAAACCAAACTCTTCAGGATTCCATGCTTAATAAAAAGTAGAGAAAATAAAGCCTTTCTGTTCCTATTTCTTGGGAAGAGGCAGGCCCAATCCTTTTGAATGCAAGAATTTTACAAATATTGCCAACATGGAGAAAGTGCAATGCCCTACCTTGCTCATTTTGACTTGTAAAACAAATTCATAGCAAACTGCATTCTTTTAACTGCTTGTTGAGCAGTTGCAGTATTTCTGTGTTGCATTAATGGTTATTAAGTTAGCCTCAGACATAGTGTTTATTGGCTTTTCTGAGATGTGGTAGCATCCTCACTGCTCTGTGTTTGACCCTGGCTGTCATAGTAGAATCTGGTTCCTTGTTTTATCTTTGACCTGTATCTTAACACTGTATTCTATCTTTTTGGAAAGACTGTCCCTTTCAAACAGCATGAGGTTAATCCAAGCAATTTAAAGAATTTGTAGCACCTAAGCTAGGTACCTAACAGTACCTAAGTGATGTTGCTGGAGATGGTTACGTATTAGCATTTGAGGTAAGACAACAATAAATTTACTAGCATGAAATCTGTTTGGTAAGTCTGGGTCCACTGTAATTTAAAAAAATAATGTGCTTTGTAAATTTCAACTGAAATTTTACATTTTCTGTTCAGTGAGGAGATTGTTTTCTCTATAGAAGATTTTTCCATAAAAGCATTATTAGATGGCTAAGATACATATTGCTGGTCTAATGGCCTCTGGCATTATTCTTGACGTTTGTTTAAGCAAGTTGAGTAAAATGTGTTCATCAGTTCATAAAATTTCATGTAACAGAAAAGAATTAGTTTTATTACATATTGCTCAAGTGGCTTCTCATTAAATGCCTGATTCATTCATTAGCCAAGATGAGCAAGACAGTGAACCATACTTATTGAAATACTTCTGCATTTTTTTTTGTGGCATCATCTAACTTTGAAAGACAGTAGCTCAAACTTGGGGTTACCATTAATTTACAAATATCCAAGATAAAAATAGGGGAAAAAGTACCAAGTTGGAGTCAGTGGTAATGGACAAACAAATGTACCTGTTGTATGTTAGATTAATTTGGTTTTTAAGTCACAAGAGAAACTCTTTCAATGGCTAGGCTATCAGAAGTTAGTCTCTGCAAATTAGAAGACATGATACTGATATTTCATGACAACTCTTATAACTGCTTCTCCAGGCTTAAATGACAGCAGCAAGGACTGTGTTCAGACTTTGAGACTTATTTAAAAAATGGCATACCTGAGCTGCATCCACCAATTTAGAAAAATTAAACTCTACTTTCAATTACTCAGTGAGCCAATTTTCTCAACATGAAAATATGTATTTATCAATTTAATGTACAATAAGATTATTGCTAATGAGAGAGAAGTCCCATGACAGATATACAGAACTGGATTTCTAATGTGTAGAAGTAAGTAGGTCATAGTCCACTGACATCTCTGCAAGAAGCTGTTCCCTATCTGGTTACTCCACTCTTCTGCAGAAACACCTCATTCACTGCTCAAGACTGTGAAATCTTGTCATGTACCAACACTCAATTCAAGCTGCCTCCTTGTTCCAGTACTTTCTGCCACAGACTAATTGCAGTATTGCAAATAGGTGCTGTTACTTCCTCTCTCAGGTGTGTTTCCAAGCATGGAAATCCAGCACATTTCTCCTGCATACATGAGCCCTACACAGACTTTCCTGTCTCTTAGCCCACAGAAGACTTCTCAGCAGTTTCTCCACTCTAGAGCATTTGGGAGACTCAAGTTTCCTGCTCCTTCTCTAGTCTATAATTTCTGAACCAAAAAGTTGGAAGCTGCTGTATCATTTTGGGGTGGTCTTGTATATTGGGCATGTTTAGGCATCTGTAGCTGCCCTAGAGAAGTGCAATTACAAACCTTCCTCATGTCATTATATGCTTCCTTCAGTAAAATTGTATCCCAGATATAATCAGACATTATTAATAAATGAACTGTTCTGATTCCCAGAATTCCTTTCAATTTCCCTTTACTCCAGAGGTAAAAAATTACTTTTCTTTTTTTAAACATCCCCCTTCCCCTGGAATTCTTGAAGTCTGCAGGAGAAAGACAAAGATGTTTTTGCTTTAGCTCTCTCTTACTGTGCTTAAATTGAGTTGTGCAAATGCAGCCTGATTTGGATGTGTTCAGAGTCCAAATAACTTCCATAGAGTGGTTTTAATGATTAGGAGTACAAGTGAGTTAACAAATGCAATGCTTTTAACCCATTTATATTAATAGCTTAGTTTTAAGGAAGTTAAGCATCTGCAGGATGATTTGGACAGTTCTAATGAACAGCATATATCTCCACAGTTTTGATCAAGTTGCAATGGGCTTTTCACATTGTTTTTTACTATAATTATGCTGAGAAGCACACTAATAATGCCCAACATTCATTTAGGAAGGTACCATAATCATGTCTAACATAACCAATAAGTACTCATGTTCATTTCCATTCATTTTGCTTTCAGGGGCCTTCAAGCCAACCTGTTTTGGTCTTTTGCCATATATTTAGAAAAGCTCCAAAGTTGAAATTCACATCAAAATAAGGGAACTTTTGTCAAGACTTCTGTTTGTACAGTACCTTGTAACATCATAGACTGCTATAGACAATAAATGTCCTTCTCATGCTTTTTTTTTAAAACTTTGATCTTTTTCATGTACTAGAGAAACTTTACAGAGTGGAGAGTGGCAAAGGAGCAAAGCCTTTCCGACCAGACCTGACCTTGGAAACAGTGGGAGAAAGACAGATCGAAGTAAGCTAATAATTAACAAAGCCATTCTCTGGGTAAAGGGTGGAAGTCCTGGACAAACTAAAGCCTATGATCATGGGAAGGTGAAAGCTATGCATTTTATGCCAAATGCCCTAACTTGTGGGAAGAAATAGCATTCTATAGTTGTTAGCAGCAATGTGAAATACAAGTCATGAAAATTATTTCACTGGAAAGAAACACACTTACATAGTGCCACCAATTTTAGATATCTTTGAGATGAGATGAATTACACCTCAAGTATACCTCTCCACTTATACAGCCCCTATGGCTTCTTGCTCAGGTGAAAATGTCTGTATTGTAGATATTCACATATTCTGCAACCAATCCCATTCTTTTTGGCTGAATCACCAGTTTCAGAAAAAACCCAAACATGGGATATTGGAAATATAATTACCATGGCATTTACCACCATGTCAGTAACTGTGTCTGACACCAGTCTACAAGACTGGATTCATTTACTTGCCTTTCATTTGTGTGTGGCAGATTCAAGTTGAGATCATGTCACTAGTCATCACAGAGTTAAGATGCCTGCAATGAGTGTTCTAACCATAGGTTCAAGACAGTTAGTCACACAATTTAATATCTTGCTAGACAAGAGTAACCAGAAATTCCCTAGTGAACTACTGCTGTTAACACTAGTCTGTCTATATCCATTACTCAGGTGGATTTTTCCTTAAATTTTTGTTTGAAGGTATATACACTAGTGAAGAGCTGCTGGGAGGAAGATCCAGAGAAAAGGCCTGACTTTAAGAAAATTGAGAGTACTCTGGCTAAAATATTCAGGTGAGTAGCAGGGGCTTTTTTTAAGATGCTCCTCCTCAATTAGAAAGCTCATATTTTTAAGTGTGTAAAATGATGTGATTATGATTCAGTCAGTGGAAAACCCTAGTGTCTTCACTTATATTCTCTTTTATTCTTTGGCAGAAAAGTAGGTGAGTGTGTGCATATGTTATGTATACATACAACTGTGTACAATTTACTAGCTGAGTGAGGGTGAGATGATCACCATATCTCAGATTGGTACATTATGAAAGTAGCAAGCTGGATAATTAGGGATGTAAACCAATCAAATAATTCCTCCCTGTCTCTAGTTAAGAGTTGGATAGTGACTCATATAATTAAAATTTTCGTAACTGAATGCACATAGCTGTTTGAATGATGATTTGAAAGTTTGAATGGTCCCAAATTAAGCTGACTAGAAATGCTGAGTTGTAACTCACTAGAAGTATTAATTACAGGACTTTGGTGGTACACACTTGTGGGAAAATAATAAGGATCATAGCTGTATAAACCCTGTGGGGTTAAGCAGGCCTTTCACCTGGACAATGCTGCATTGTTCCTGCAGATTTTGGTCTGAATTAATTATTCCAATGACCAAACCCTGAGCTTTTAATCACTTCTCCTGGGACATTGCTCCCCAGTTTTTAAGGCTCTCCCCATCAACAAACCCCAAGAGCATCATTTTACACTTTACATGGGCAGGACAGCTGTAATATGTATAACTGAATGTATCAGCTGAATAACCTTTCTGCAGCTGAATATGGAGGCCTCCTGGTTCAGCTCCTAACCCTCCATCCTAAAAAAGCAGAGGATGCCTCTCGTCACATGCAATATGGTGTTCTTCTCCTGTGGGTCTAAGATGATGCATTCCTGATACAAAATTTGTTGTTGGATATAATAGTAATCTGACTCTTCCAGTCAGCCTGGTCCCTAATTACTTTACCAATTACTTACTCACCACTTTGGTGAGTGCAGGCTGCCCAGACAAGCAGAGGTTGAGTGGCTCATACTACCACACTTCTGCTTCCAGGGGTTAGTAGGCTTGAGTCTGCAGGATTTTGTTAGTAAAACTAGCCCTGTCTTCTAAACAGACAGCCCCAAATTGTCCTAATTCTTCTGGCTGAAGTCCCCATCTAAACATTATGTGCAATTTTCTACCTACTATTTTTAGCTTCCTCTCAGAATCTGAACTTCTCAGTTACTTTTTACAAATGAATGTTCCTGGGTTAACCAAGATAATCTGGAGTTGACAATATTAGCAGGGTTAGGTGATTGAAGGGTGCTTTAAGAATTACCAGCTCCAGCTGACAAGTGTGGATTACAGAGTTTCAATTCATCTACATAAGGCCTCCAGGCAAGCAGAAGAATGATGCACTTGAGGCAGTTTGCATTCTAACTACAGGGAAGTCAGATACTGGAGAAGTTTTCTGTTGCTGCTCTTTTGCCTCCTTTTAGCTGCTCTCAACAATGTACATCTATCAGTCTTTCTTCTTGACTCCTGTGTAATTCTGTTATTTGCAGTAATTTCCATGGCCAGACCAATGAAAGCTACATGGATACCCTGATCCGTCGTCTACAGCTGTACTCCCGGAACTTGGAACACCTGGTGGAGGAAAGGACAGAGCTGTACAAAGCAGAGAGAGACAGAGCAGACAGGCTCAATTTCATGTTACTTCCAAGGTAACTGGCCAGGAGGATTTTTACTGGTATTTTATTTACATACACCTGATTGTTGCAGAGTAGGGGATGGGATTAATGTTTATGTTCTATTTTCTTCCCATCTAATCTAATCCTGTGAGGAAAGAAAAAAGTAGCTGTTCATGAGCTCTCCACCCTATGGTAGAGTTTCATGCCAAGATGGTATTTGGATCCATGACCTCGCTCAACATTTCTTCATGCACAGGATCCCCCTTTCTGGCACAATCCTCTCTTTCACTGCCTTCCAGGGAACACAGATCTGCAGGGATCCCACCTTACAGAGCTCTGCTCTGCTCCAGCGCCTCACTGGTTAGAAGGAGCATCTTCAGCTGAAGAGCAGGAGTGGGGTCCAACTTCAGGCTGGGGTTTAGCAGTGCATGAGAGGAACTGAGATTGGCTGGGCCATACTGGGTTAGATGGATCCTTCAGAGTATGCTATAGGATAAGTATTAATGATGTTTTAATATTGGTAATACCAGTAATTTTGGTATTACACACATTTGGAATAGTAAAACTATCCTGGTATGTCATTACTAGTTTCAAGGGTATTTCAGTAGTCGGGGTATGGATTTTATGGCTCATGACCAAAAAAAAAAAAAAAAGTTTGTTCAGTCCAGTTTTGGGGAAAATCAGGAATGATCTGGCTGTATAGACAGTGCAACAAGGAATTCATGTCTCCTTCCACTCTTTGTTGTTCCTATAACTCTGCTACTGTTTCATTGTAGATGGAACACAGCATTGTGCAAAACCTATAATTTTCTGGGTCGCTTTCAGTTCTTCTCTTCTAATATCACCACTAGGAACAGATATTTCCCTGGATTTAGAATTGCAAGAAAAAGAAGGTCCCTTTTGAATAGACATTGACTGTCATGGTATTGAATTTTTCTTCCATAAACTACCAGACTAAGATATCTCATCTGAAATCAGGATGAATTGATGAAATTCATTATATTATATTGAAATTATTATAATGAAATTATTTCTGTGCTGGGAAAACAGAAAAATATGTTTGTTTTTACTTATTATATGGGAAGAATGTAGGTCTACATGTCAGGAAGTTCAGAATTTTGTTTTAAATTTTACTCCTGTTTCTGAGCTTAACCAAGAAGCTCAGTTGCCTGTGTCTCAGTTTCCTCATGGCTACTCACACACTTGGATTTTGAAAGTCTGTAGTGCATTAATTACAATTATCCAGTGCTTTGAGGTCCCTGGCTGAAAGGCATTGTGGGCATCTAAAATGTGATCACAATGGCAGTTTTCAGCAAACTATTTAATGTTTCCTACACAGAAAGCAATACCATGATTGTGTCGCATGAAAAAATATTTTTAATAGTAAACACTAGTCATCTGTGTTCCCACCTTCTCTATTTCCACAGGCCAGTAGTAAAGTCTTTGAAGGAGACTGGCCTGGTAGAGCCAGAGCTGTTTGAAGAAGTCACTATCTACTTCAGTGACATTGTTGGATTCACCACGCTTTGCAAATACAGCACCCCTATGGAGGTGGTAGATATGCTCAACGATATCTACAAGAATTTTGACCACATTCTTGACCATCACGATGTTTACAAGGTGATTAGCTCTGTACTTCTGTTCATTTATAACCAGTCAACACACAAATCAAATTGCATGATGTGGTGGATTTGGGGATTTGCCTTCTAAACAAAACAAAAGAGAGAAAAACAGGTCAGGATTACTTCATTTAAATATGCTTTCATTGTGTCTACTTATACCAAATTTCCTACAGTAGGTGTTCACACATTCCTTCATTGGAATGCTAGGTATAGTTATAAACACTCATATACCCAAATGGTGTCAGCTACCTTAAACTAATCAATTCTGCTCTCAGGGGAAGAAATATTTAATCATGCACAAGAGGATCTGATAAAATCTTTCTGCTTTTAACTAAAGATGCACTTTTCTATGTCTGGAAATAGTGAGTTCTGATTTTATTTCCACAGGTGGAGACCATTGGTGATGCTTACATGGTGGTGAGTGGTTTACCGAATAGGAATGGCAACCGGCATGCAGTGGACATCTCCATGATGGCTCTGGACATCCTCAGCTTCATGGGATCTTTTGAACTGAGACATCTGCCAGGGCTGCCCGTTTGGATTCGCATTGGAATTCACTCTGGTACTCAGTAGTGCTAGATCAACAGTCACAGAATCACAGAATGTTGTTGCCTGGTTTTGCACAGAATTAACACCCATAAATGATCTGTTAATACACCATACACAATTGCCCTCCTAATGAAGAATCAGGCTGAAAAAAAGGTTCATAGAGGAAGAGTAACAGAAGTAAATTAGTCACTGTTTTGCTCCTGCTGTAGTGAAATAGCCCATAGCCATTAATTCACAGCCTAAATCAGTAGCTAGGATGAGCAACAGCCACTGTTCCTGGTGTGATTAAGCCAGTTGTATCAAATAAGCCTTCACAGATTATTTCTCTCTGACTGAAGCGGAGCTCAGTCATGGCCAGCTATGCTTATCTAGGCAAAAAATGCAAGCCTGTATTTTGTGCTTTTGGAGGCAAAACTTTTGTTGAGTCTATGTGGGACTTAATGTTTTAATTTATCTATAAAAATACTTTTTGTTGAAGGGGAACTCCAGATAGTGCAACAACCTTGGGAAATTCCTCAACACCAGCTGCCAGCGGAGGAACACATCAGAGAAATACTGAGGCACTGGGAAGCCTCTTGAGGCACCACTATTCACCCTTGCATAATGAAGCTTATTCTCTTTTTCTCTTGCTTCCAAACTTGACAGTTAATAAATATACTTCTTTTTTTCTGCACAGAAATTATGCTTAAATACAATTAACACTATGCAGCTGTGTCCTTTTTATGATCTTATTGGATTATGCAAGAATAACAGATCTAGGCTTCATTTGTAGTGGGAGACCACAAGATACTGTGGGAAGCGAGGTAGAAAGTATTGCCATTGGTGAGGAATGCAGAGTTCCCCAAGGCACTGCATTGCTTTGCAACAGTGAAACACCTGCCAAATAAATGAAGCCTTTTGATTTACCCTTTTTATCTCTCTGCATCCTATTTCTAGGTCCATGTGCAGCTGGTGTGGTTGGAATAAAAATGCCTCGTTACTGTTTGTTTGGAGATACAGTAAACACAGCTTCACGGATGGAATCCACAGGCTTGCGTAAGGATTTAATTTTAGCTGTCAGCATAACAGGACCAAAGGCTATTGGATAGTTTCTGACCAAAGCGTCTGTTTTCAGCTGAGAACAATTTATTATCAGCTTGCAGAAGTTTTAAAGATAAAGAAGCCGTATTTATTTTGATTACCAATTATTTAATTGTCCAAAGTGACACTGGGTAATGAAGAGTTGTTCCTTGTTCGTGCTTCAGTGCTGGTAACAGGGAGTTTCTAGGCCCGTTCACTGGCTGAGTTACTCTGGAAGATACGATACTTATGTGTCTGGAATTTAATTTTACTATATGAATCATAGATTTTAGTTTGACCTAGAACTGTATTACAGCTTTGTTGTGTAAATACACTGACTGCGTATTTTAAGTTGAAGCAATTATGTCATCAACTTCACCATTAAGGAACTATGGCAAGAGCCAGTTTTTCCTCCTTCTGCCCAGTGTCTTCACATGAGCATTCTCTATGTAGGTCACTCACAATTACTCCTTTCCCTTTTGACATCTAACTACTACAGATATCATTGTCACCTGTATTTCAGATCACGGGCTGTACCAGCTATTCCTGCCTGGATACGCTCAGTAGTGGAGTCAGATTTTTCATATAGCAATGTAATTGGTTCTCATTTAATTTGGCTCTCAGAATTTATGATAACAATTGAAGGAGCTTCTGTTATAGCACCAGTTTTCACATATACTTTTTGTATGTGAGATGTTTCCAGGCTGAGCTTTCACTGTCCCTTTTTTTTTTTTTTTAGCTTTAAGGATTCATGTAAGTGGTTCCACAATTAATATCCTGAAAAGAACAGACTGCCAATTCCAGTATGAAGAGAGAGGAGAAACGTACTTGAAGGTAACCTTTACCATGTGCAAGCATGAACACAGAGAAGAGGAATAGTAAAAAGTATTATATAGCTGAGAGTACCCCAGAACTTAATTAACAGCTGGGGAACAAGGATTAGTGATCAATTGGTATCACAGTGAAGACACTTCTATAAACACAATGCAGGTAATGAAAAGCTCCCTAACTCATACATTAAAGCAACATAAAGATGTGGAGAATAAATGAAACATACCATTTGGAACAGAAGATTGTAGAGTAAAGTCGTCTGCTGAAAGGGAAGCTGAATCTAGTGTTAATTTGTTAATGTCCCAATATCTACCAGTTTATTTCAATCTATTACACATGTCTGTCTTTGGGAGTTGAAGACAGGCAGCACAGCTCACCTCTCCCACGACTTGTGTTTCAGGTCACGGAACAGGAAGTGAATGTGCAGCTCTATCTCCCCATTCTTCTTCTCACATCTAATTTGTAATACTTTGCTGTCAGCATCCGTTACTGAAAACAAGCAAAGGCAAACTTGGCAATATGCAATAGAGTATTTAAGTAAATTAACTACAGGAAATTGCATTCTAATCCCAAAACTGTGTTTTCTCTTCTTTGTCATATATATTTAGGGCAGAGGAACAGAAATTACCTACTGGTTGACGGGTACTGAGGACAAGAAATACAATCTCCCAACACCTCCTTCTGTGTAAGATGGGTTTTTTTATGTGAAAAGGGTGGAAAAATTCCCATTCTTTGTGCTTTAGCCTTTATTGTTCCTCCTTGGCACTTGTGGATTTTTTAAACCATTGAATTTGCCTTCAGTTGTTAGAGGCTTAATAGTGTATGTGCATATAAACATGTCAATCTTCATTACATGGGACTATGTGTGTGCTGAAGGTTGTTTGTCTATATAAACATTTAGCAGGTTCTTTGCCTTGGAAAGGGTGTAGGACTTACAGGATAATTTGCTGATGTGATAAGAGCAAGAAATGGACAGGAAAGTGAAAAACATTAGTATTCCCACAAGTTAGTCCCAGTGGCACCTGTGTGTCACACTACAGGAAGAGGATAACCACATCTGAGTGTGCAGCTCTGTAATAGCACGTTATGCCTGTGAGCTGTTGTGGAGGAATTTGTAAGAGGAATGAAACTTGCAGGATTTCAAGCACTATTCTGCTACAAGAGATGGACAAATTCACTGTAGTACTGCACAGGAATAAAGCCTTTAAAAATTAAACATGAGCTTACTTTCTAACATTTAAAGAAGTTATCAGTTAAAAAAATGAGGTTAATGTTCTGGAACTGAGCCATCATTTTGCATTAGAATTGAATAAAGTATAGCAATAGTGGAAGCGATGTTTTTGAGCAACAATGCACAGTTGAAGTCAGGATAACTTGTTGCATCTTTAGTGTATATTTTGCATAAGAGTACCTCTTTATTTCCTGCAAACTCACTAAATATGGAAGTTCCTCACTTTCTGCTCTAAACACCTGCGTACAGTCACTTTTCACTAAGTGGGAATTTGTTGCCATCTGCTTTGAAATGACAGTGTTTCATTACAAATTGAAACAATGATATTGCAAATTGGTGTTTGCCAGATACATGGGGATCCCTTGTCCTGAAATGCATAAGTAAATGTTACAGCTTGCTTCTACTGTAAGCTTTGAGTTTTACACAGTGTGTCCTTTGCACAAAGAAAATTCTCTGTCCATTTATTCCCTAAGAGAAAAGAGGAGATTAAGTGGAATATGAGGGCTTTCTCAGGACATTTGCAAAATAGAAATAATAAAATTTTTAATCTGCTACAGAATCTCATGAGCTTTGTTATTTTTTAAATGGAAAGTACAATTGTTTGGGCTGAGCAGGAAATACTGTCAAGACAACCTCATGATACATCTCTTTTGTAAACTCAGAACTCCTTTTTTAAAATTAATATGATCTGTTGAGACTACCAGAATTATTGAATTGGCAATATTCTGCAATTCAACTATTGAAAGTACCTCTTGAGTTTTTGTTTTCACTTCCTCATATATGATTGCCCCTTAAAAATCATCACATGTGGGTTACTTCAGCAAAAGCCAAATACACTGAAGAAATTTCTGAAACAATGGCAACTCTATTACTGAAGGCCACCTGAAGCTTAATAGTTAAAGTCCTGGTGTCAGGACTAATCAAAACTATTTTGATTAGGATTGAATCTAATTTATGTCTTGCTTCTCGTGCAAGTGATCATGACCTTTTAAGGTCAATAATGACACAGCTACAGACCTCTTGTGCAAAGATACTGATCCATTCTATCTCGAAAACTCACATGAAACTCCTGACTTCTGTTCCAAATTCAGAACAGGAATTTGGTCCTGCCCACACTTTTTATCAGTAGTGTGTGAATGTCATTAAGATAAACATGGGAATAGAAATGTTTAAAAATCTCTGGGGACCTGAGGATCACTAAAAACATGTGAATCACTGATTTTTTTCCCCCATCCTGTTGATTTTAGGGAGAATCAGCAGCGGTTACAAGATGACTTAGCAGAGATGATAACCAATAGTCTGCAGAAAAGGGAAAATGAAGGATCCAAGGCACAGGAGCTTTCGCGGGTAGGTAGCTGCCGATTAGGTACCCTGGAATACCTGCAACTGGTCAGCACAGAGAATTTTACCACATATATTTAAAACTGCATGTCTAGTATGACTCAAAAAGCTGCAGCAACTCTCTGGACAGCTTCATGTGGAGGCTGGAGGCTTATAGACTCAGTTAGAGGCAAAAGAAAACACCATTTCAAGCATCCTTTTTACTGTCCGACCTGCTATCAGTAAATCAAACCTCTCTTCACTGTAAGATTGAAATTGTTGGATGACTTTGTTAGGACAGATGCAGCATGATTTGAGGTAAATGAAAATGTTTGCACTTGAGTCTGGAAAATAGTGGGGGTTTTTGTTTTCATTATTTTTTTTAACTGTGATAGCCTGTTCAGTAATCCACTTTTGAAAATATTCACGGCAAAATCTTAATTTGTCATGATCTTTAGATGTTGTATTTAATTTGTAATTTTTGTTTGAAGAAAGATTTGGTGTAATATATTTTAAAATATAATTAAATATATCATATGTAAAACCTGGATATGTTGCTATTTTGTTTCCTCTGCTGTTTTCCTCTGTTTCACATGTTTTCTTTAATCAAACTGACTTTGTTCAAGAGACAACACTTCGGTTTTTTACATTGGGAGATTATTCCAGAAGTATGGTTTCCAAAGTTTGTCTAAATCTCCTGGGCCTGAAAAATGAAACTGTCATTCTTGCACAACAAGACACTTTCATATCTTTTCAACACTTCTGCTTCTGTCCCCAAAACAGAAGTGAAAGAGAAATTAAGGAAATAAAATTATCTAGACTTCTTAACCTCAGACCTTTTCAATTCAACTTTTGGGTGCAGTTTTACAGTCAAGCAGGTTTTACTCAGATGACTCGTTTTCAACTGACACCATGGCACTGATATTAATAAACAGCTTTAAAAACCAACAAAAGCACGGGGGCTGCATGTAAAAGAAAATCAGCATTCACACGAAGAAATAACGTGAATAAAATAAATAAAAGTGCATAAAATCTGCTTTTGCAAGGGCCTTTTGTGCATTGTTGGCTTTCAAAGGAGACCTACATCCACCCTTGTCAAATACTGGTCAATATTCAAACCATAAAATTGGTGCACAATCATTATTTTTTAGTTTTGAACAGCATTTTTGTGCAACTAAACAACATAAAAAGAATTAAAAGAGAACAATCCAATTGCCTCTGTTTTTTCTTTTTAAGAGAAGCTGGCTTTGTAGGAACACATCTGCACATCAAAAAAACAATGTAGATGTAAATAGATCTGAAGTGCAAAGATTACTAGAAAAATTAAATAATGAGGTTCTGTAGGGCTTATACTGTTACCTAATAAATGTTAATTCCTACACTCAGGAACATGATGCAGACAAATAGCAGAAGTTGTGTACCCAACAGCCACAGCTTTCATATTATATATAACCAATCTGAAACTCAAACTGGCATTAACACCATATCATCCTCTGTCTATGTCTTAATGGAAACATTGGGATGAAGATAGGGAGAAAAACCAACCCTGGTGTGCTAAAACTGGTATGTATTAAAAAGTGTATGAGTACAATAAAAATATAAAGTCTGCTGTTTCCTACCTAATGGTGCCAATCAACAAGCTTTGTCTCTATGTCTGCTTTCTTGGGTGTGACTGCTGCCCTACTGGGCACTGCTGGGCTATTCTGGTTGCTGTCGCTGAAACACTCAGCAAGTGTAGCTGTAATGTAGTGACAAGTGCTGGACTCATCAAGCCTGAAGACAACCACTATGATTACCCAAAGCAAAGCTGTTCTGATCTTTAAGTGATACAAGTGACCTAAGTCCTTTTTTTGAATAAGAGTTTTATGGGTTCCATCCTTGGCACCCCTGAGATAAAAATTATTTTAGAGCACGTCTGCTGACGTTGATCGAGAAAATGACTTTAAACAGTGCTTAGTTTTCAGCAGCTCTTTTTCCAGTGTTCTTCAGATAATAAATTTATTATCATTTTGTGAAGAGAAACAGTTACCTTAGCAATGAGCAGATGGACCCATCTTCTGGTAGATTTGTTTTTCACAGGGTACTGTCCCTGCACCTATTTGTTACCTACACACCACATAAAATAAACTTTCACTACTCGTTTAAAAAAACCTGGTTTCTGGTTTGAATATCTGTTTTTTCTTTCTCTCTAAGTGAAAAGTAGTCCAGAACAAAGCAGTGATAGGTATGGAAGGATCTCTGCAGCCTGGAGATACAGTGCTCTTACCCTGGGCTTGGGGCCAAGGCTTGCTACTTGGCCTGAACTGGCTGGCATGTGACCTCGTTATATGAGGCTATTACAGGCACCGGTATCAAATTCAAACTGTCTTAAACAATTACTGAAACACAAAGTGGAAATAATGCCCCTTTTCGGATAACGGCAGAATATCCAACACTGGATGAGACAAAAATGCAGTGCCTCAAAGTGGCCTGAGTCACGGGCACAAAGGAAAACCCCACGGAAGGTAGTCTCTATCTGTAAACCCTAGGAAAAGTTCTCTCCTTCATTTCTTCTGCTGGGACACACACAGCAGTTGCTGTTCCCAACAGGGCTGAAAGCTGCCCTTCCTGTGATGCAAAACGCAGTTTGACAAGACATCGCCCAACTCCTCTTATGTCTTTTCGGAGGCCTTTCTTGGGTAAACCTTCGCCGCTTTTAGATTAAAACCCTCGGAACTCCGGGGACCCCACAGGCACCTGCCTGGGGACCCGCCTTCACTACCCTGCGAGGCCGGACCTCAGCCAGCCCTCGGGGACTCCGAACCCGTGCCGGGGAAGGAAAGCTGCCGCCGCACCCGGAGCACATCCCGGCGGCCGGCGCGGAGAACAACCGTCCCCGGCACGGCCACCTCCAGCACGGGGCGCCGCGGCCGG
>VXBS01000604.1:0-74456 GCA_013400255.1 Sitta europaea | reverse complement strand
TTTTCTTTGGTTGAAAAAAGGATAGAGGTGAATTTGAGAGACATCTAGTTTACTGATAGACACAAACAATTTATTGTTTAACATATTAAAAAAATGTTAATATGCATAATGTTTGCATTCTTAAAAATTTAAATGTAAATTATTTTGTTTATAATTATAATATAATAATATTTTGTATATAATTATAATTTTGAATTATAAAATTTAGATATTATTATAATATAATAATTATATATATAATGTTAATTTTATTAATAAATGTAAATAATTAAGTTAATTTACATCAACTGTAAATCTAAAATTTAGCTGGGGAGAATTTTTCCAGAAAATTTTCTATTCCAAAATGAAAATGTATATTTTCTTTAAAACTATTTATGATACTAACNAGCTGGAATTTGAGGTTCCTTCTGGGTCCCTCCCAGCTCAGCATACCCTAGGGTTCCCTTCTGGGAAAGGACTGAGTGGTGGGACAGGCCGTACCAGAGCTGGATGGGAACAGGCTGAGCTAAAACTGACAGTCATCGTCTGCAGCAAGGCTGTGACTCAAACCCCTCCCTTTGTCATCCTGTCTGAGCGAGCCGGCAGGAGCGCATCATTGCACAGGCAGAGTGACAGCATCACCAGCTGAGCAGGTGCTCTCTGGGCAAACTGAAAACACGAGGGGCACGTTAGGTACAACCTGCTTCTATTCTTCTGAGGACCATTGCAAGCACAGTTTTGTTTCCAGTTTGGGTCTGCACAAATAGGGTATTTTAATTTTAGTGTGAATATGTTATTTTCAGTGAAAAATGTAATTCTTTAAAATTTCCTGTTTCACAATCCTGGTGCATAATTTTCTTTTCTCCTTAGTACAATCACATGTAGATTTCAATCCTTATTTCAATCACAAGTAGATTTCACATGACCATTATCCCATGAACTCTAGGAAAGGTTGAAACAGATGAAGAAAAAAGGAAGAATGAAGAACTGATAAATATTTCTTTGAAACTGACACTTACACTCTCTGGGCACCAAGGCCGTTTATACTCCAGAGAAGTCATGATGCCATAAATGAAGCTTATTTGGGATTTAACTGTCTTAGGAAGTACAGATTTAGACAGGCAGGAGCAATATCCCTGGTCTTGGGGTCATAGCAACCCTGCAGTTCACAGCCTCCTGCAGGAAGTTCAGCCAAGCCCTTACCCAAGCCTTTAAGCTCAATGGTCTCCAGAGTCCTTGTTATTTGCAGTCATTTCATTGAAGATTCTCTGGATAGCCAGGATGTCTAGGTAAACTTATTGTTAAATTAATTGTTTTCTAAGGGAGTCGATAGTTTGAGTGCAAATGCTTTTCTTTCCTCCATTCAACTCTATTATTGGCTATTATAGAAAGAATAGAATGCCTACCTAAAATTCAAATTATAAGACAAGTATTTTGGTGGGCAAGATAGCTTTAAGTGCATTTTATGTGACTATTTAATGCAGTCCTATGTTGCTCTTCCTAAGCCTATGCTGAAGAAAATACAAAAAGCTCTATCTTCAGGGTGTAAAAATGAAATCAATTCTTAATGCTATTTCTTGTAATAGGAACCAAATTTTAGTCTCCTGAGATGAATGCCTCTCAAAAACCTAGTCAGCCATGACTAGAAAACAAGGTCATTATTTCTGCTCTTTTAATTTTGATTTTGAATGGTACTATTATTTTCAAGCTACAGGAAACAAACCTTCACACTTTGTTTCTGCCATTGAATGGTTTGAAGGCACAAATTACCTCCCTGCATATTTAATGAAAAAAATTTTCTTTGGTTGAAAAAAGGATAGAGGTGAATTTGAGAGACATCTAGTTTACTGATAGACACAAACAATTTATTGTTTAACATATTAAAAAAATGTTAATATGCATAATGTTTGCATTCTTAAAAATTTAAATGTAAATTATTTTGTTTATAATTATAATATAATAATATTTTGTATATAATTATAATTTTGAATTATAAAATTTAGATATTATTATAATATAATAATTATATATATAATGTTAATTTTATTAATAAATGTAAATAATTAAGTTAATTTACATCAACTGTAAATCTAAAATTTAGCTGGGGAGAATTTTTCCAGAAAATTTTCTATTCCAAAATGAAAATGTATATTTTCTTTAAAACTATTTATGATACTAACATCCCATCAAAATTAAAACAGAAATGTTAAGCTAGCAGTCAGTCTTGATTCATAAAGCCGAACATGACAATTCATTAAATTACTTGTGTGTAATTCAGATTTAATTTGTCACAGATTAAACACTTCAGGCATTCAGCTAAATTCAGCTTTGTGAAAGTGCAACACTTAGCACAGGTTGTCCGTCTCAGCTCCTTTGCTATTCAATAGAGTGGTATTGAAAATGTACATTTTTTGCAAGAAAACAGAGAACTTACTTTTTATTTCCAAACACTAGAGTTTCTTATGGATGTCAGAGGGTCTAAATGGGGGACTAAATTAACATGATGGATTTTTTTTCTCCCTTTTTTCTTTTCTTGGATAACTTATGTAAATAACCAATATTGAATTCCAAGGGGCCAGATAAAATTAAGTTTCATTTTCATGAGTATTTATACTAGTGAACTTAGGGTTTCAAATATTTCCAGGTGGAACCAGGGAATAATTACCTCATGCACTAGCACTGAGGAAATCTACAGCTTTATAGTCAGGAGCTGTAATGTTTCCAAAATACCTTTACATACATTTTTTTCAGATACATTTTTAAATTTTTTTTTTTTCCAGAATTGTTGCTTTGACGGTGCCCAATCACAGTATAAAGTCATAGGGGAACTATGTTGCAGTAACATCAGACAGATGAAATCCTCCCGGCTGGCCTGGATACACACTTTCAAATCCTGCAGCAGCCAAAGGGAGCTAGCAGGATCCTCTACCTCAAAGCCCGAGATTGAAACTTGTGTAATTTTCAAAGCATCATGGACAAGGAAAAGCTAAATATTGAATTATAGACATCAGAAAAATTGAGAAATAACCAAGAAATAAAAGTTAATTTCACACATATCTGTTGCCATCACAAATAAGTAAAAGAGACCATACTATGCTTATTGATTGCTATTGCAACCATTATTATTGCAACTGGATTCTGAAGTCTTTGGACAGCATTTTTCCTTTCTCTCTCTACTATTTTACCTTTGGTTTTCACTTATGCTCTCAGACTTGTGCTGACATTCTCTGGGATAGGAAGGAAAAAATATCAGGAGAAAGCCCTTGCTTCCTAATCTTGAAGAGAAACCTTAATGCCATGTGTTTGTTTGTTTAACAATCATTAAACATAGAATACTTTTCCTCTGAAAAGTGAACTAAACTTTCAAATCTAGATGTTTGTCAGTTTCTGTTTAGTATTAGTTTAATATCCAAAGATTCAGCCAACCTTTTAACAAGATTTCAGTGCTCCCAGCAGTTGAAACTTTCTTTGCAAATTACTCCGCTAAGGCAGAACTGCATTTGCCCTGCGGTGCCAGGCTCCTGAGAGAATCACACGATCAATTAGCTTGGAAAAGACCTTTGAGATCATGAAGTCCCACCTAACAATCCCATGTTAATTGGACCATGGCACTGGGTGCCACATCCAAACACCTTCAGGGACAGTTTCCTATATCACCTCACCGGCAGTCCATTCTAATGTCTAATCACCCTTTCTGTGAATAAATTCCTTCTGATGTCCAACCTAAAACTTCCCTGGCACAGCTTAAGACTGTGTCCTCTTTTACTGTTGCTAGTTTCCTGGAAGAAGAGGCTGACCCCCACCTGGCTACAGCCTCCTTAAGTGCAGCTGTAGGGAGAAATAAGGTTTTCCCCAAGCCTCCCCTTCCTTCAGTCTAAACAGCCCCACCTCCCTCATCTGTCTCTCATTTGGCTTGTCTTCTGTACCCTTCACCAGCCTTGTAGCCCTTCTCTGGATATTCTCCAGCATCTCCACGTCCTTCCCAAACTGAGGGCCCAAAACTGGACACAGCACTAGAGGTGTGGCCCCACCAGTGCCCAGAACAGGGGAGGAATGACCTCCCTGCTCCTGCTGGCCACTGCATTCCTGATCCAGCCAGGGGCCATGACCTCCCTGCTCCNCCTGCTGGCCACTAAATTCCTGCCCCAGCCGGGGGCCATTGTCCTTCCTGCTCCTGCTGGCCACTGCATTCCTGATCCAGCCAGGGGCCATTGTCCTTCCTGGCCCCAGGGCAGAGAGCTGGCTCCTGTCCAGCTGCTGCCCACCAGCACCCCCAGGTCCCTTTCTGCCCATTGCTGTCCCCAGCCTGTAGCACTGCAGGGGATTGCTGTGCAAGGGTGCAGGACCCAACACTTAGGGTTTGTTAAACCTCATCTTGTTGGATTCAGCCCATCTATCCAGCCTGTCCAGGTGCCTCTGCAGAGCCCTCCTACCCTCCTGCAGATCAACACTCCCCCCCAGCTTTGTTTCATCTGCAAATCTGCTCATGATAAGCTCAATCCCCTTGTCCAGATCATCCATGAATACATTGAAGAGGACAGGCCCCAACTGTGATCCCTGGGGACACTAATGGTGACTGGCTGCCAGCTGGGCATGGCACCATTCCCCACCACTCTCTGGGACCACCCAGCCAGTTCTTAACCCAGCAAAGCCATGGGCTGATGGATTTTTCAGATGTGTTCTGTGAGGCATGGTGTCAAAGCCTTTGCTGAAGTCCAGGTGGACAATATCCACAGGCTTCCCTTCATCCACCAGGCAGATCACTGGTCATAAAAGGAGATCAGGTTGGTCAGGCAGGACCTGGCACAAACATGTCCACAGTGACTTGGATCTAAATGTTGAACAGCACAGGGAAAGTGGCTGCTGGGGAAACACTTCCTTTGTTGGATTTGAGCCACTACTCAAAATGTCCCAGCATAAATCCATGTAGCTCCTTTCTGAACAGCATGCAGCACAGCTCAAAGCAAGCCACATATGTTTTGCTAAAGTAAAAGGTTTCAGGTGGTCATCAACATACATTTGCTCAACAGTGAACACAACTTTCTGCTGTAAATAAACGATCAATATGTTTTCAAGCACAGTGGTAATTTTTGCATGCTCTCCTCTCCAATTCACAGATTTCTTTGTACTGCTGTGCTTCTGTAGCATATCTCCATGCTTCTGACTGGGCACTGTGATCCCAGATCATGCTGCCTTGTCCTCCCTTGCAGAGAGAGCCCTGCTCTGGGGGTACTCACACAGCTTGCACATCTCTGCACTGCACAGACTTGATCTCACCAGCATTACCACTGTCATGCACCAAAATCCAAGAACAGAGACTCTCTACCACAACTGCAGCATGATTGCACCTCTGCCTCATTCTCTGAAACAATTCTCAGGTCTACTCAGATTACAGCCATATCCCTGCCCAGCTGAATCAGCTAATCAATCCTCAGCGCAGCAATAGCTAAGGTACCAACTACACTCTTGTATCCAGGAAGCTCTCTGTGCACTAGTGCCAGCTCTAGGCACACTGCCTCACTCAGGCACGGTCTGTACTTTCATTAATTTCCTGAGTTTCTGTTGCCAGCTTCAATCTCTTGGAAAAGCACAAGGCAACCTTAAAATCGAATTGAAAAGGCAGGGTTATTTTTGTAATTCGTTACTGAGATATTCCTCAGTATGGAGGATGGCAGGACAAACTTATTTCAAATAAAAGTGTCAAGTTTTTGTCAGCTAGAGAGGTCAAATATGCAGTGTATGCAAGTGCAAGGGCAGAGGAAGGATTGATTTTTTGGGGGTGCATGTCCTGAAATTTTAGTGGGAATTGTGAGCAGTCATTCAACATATCTGAAAAATATTAAGCCTTCTAAAAGAGCACAAGCTGGTTTCTGATCCTACAGCTGATGTATCTTGTCTTCCTTTTCTTTCCCTCAGCCTGTCAAAAGAGAATTCTCACCCATTCCTGCTTGAGTAGAGAAAGAAACAATCCTTCAAAACCTGCTTGTGACATGGAATATGACACAAGGTCTGTCTCCAAACAGCTTCTGCCCAGTTGAAGTGGAAGGGAGGAGAAAGCTGCATGCAGGAGTCTGCTCTGCTGAGCTCTTGCACTTTATCTCAGATCACAGCTTCTGTGTCACAGAAGCTGCTTCCCAAGCTTTTGGCCTCTTGACAAGTCCTATTCTGTAATGTACACTAAATGAGTGCTGGTTTCCTGATAGTAACAGCCTTTTCTAGGAATTAGGGCTGAGGCTATCAAAGTTATAATTCTTCACTTAGAGAAATTTGATAAGAATAATATTTTGGTTGGGTCTGCTCAGAGATGATTTGCAGTCACGAGTGCTGCAGGCAAAAATCAATTTAGATAATCTCACTTACCAGCAATAAAATTTGAGACTACATGAAAGCTAAATCTAGTCTTGTAGACCAAAATACAAGATTTTGCATCTATGTGTGCATCACTATATGTGATGTGCAAGCTGTTTTGTTTAGTTGACTTCAATTTAACCCCTATTTAGATGGATTTTTATGTTTTTGAAATAATTTAATCAAACTAAACCCTGGCCACAATAATCTGTCTTGTGCTAGAGTTTTTTTTTTCCTAACACTGTTCTCCCTTTAAATGTGAGAAAAAAAAAAAAGATTTTTGAGGAAAATTTTTTAAATATAGTCTTTTAAATATAGATTAGTTAAATGTAAGTTCCAAAATTAGCCAAGTCACTTCCTTCTATGTACATCATTTCCCCCATCCAGAAAAGAGCGCTGTCTTCCTCAGTGAAACATTTTGAAATCCAAGAGAAAAATACCATTAGCAATAATGGTACTGCCATCAGCTCGGTTAATAATTTTGCCAAATGACAGTTAATTCATCATATGGAATTTTTCAGAAGTGTAATATTTTATCTTACTGCAGAAGCATAGAATCATAGATTGCTTTGATTTGGGAGGGACCTTAAATATCTTTGAGTTCATCATCCCTGTCATGCATAGGGACATTTTTCAATATATCATTTTGCTCAAAGCCCCATCCACCTTGAACACTTTGGACTGGGCATCCACAGCTTCTCTGGGCAACCTGTTCCTGTGCCTCATCACCCTCACAGTAAAGAATTTCATCTTGATATCTGATCTAAATCTGCCCTCTTTCAGTTTAAAACCATTACCCTTATCCAATCACTGCATTCCCTTGCAAAAATTCCCTCTCCAATTCTATTGCAGGCTCCCTTTTCAGTACTGGAAGGCTGCATTAGGGTCTCCCTGAAGCCTTCTCTTCTCCAGGCTGAACAACCCCAACCCTCTCAGGCTGCCTCCACAGGAGAGCTGCTCCAGCCCTCTGGTTGTGTTCCTAGCCAGGAACTAGCTCTTGCTCTGAGCTTGCTCCAGAAAGTTTTCAACCAGGAAGGTTCCTCAGAGCCCTGTCCAGCCTGACCTTGAATGGTCAGGGACAGGGAGGAGGTCATACTGTGAGCTGCCATCAGACCAAAACACTGAAGTACAAAAAAATACCTACTGAGTTTCCTTATCTTCCTTCAGAAGCTGAAATTCAGACTTTGAATACCTGGGTATAGAAAAGTTAAAGAAAATGTTCTATTAACTGCAGACAGCCTATTCTCATGTATGTTGATGGCTTAGAGAACTTCCTGCATTTGCACTCTTGTAATTTCTTAGATTTTTTTTCCATTATTGCCTCTCCAAAAGGCATTCATGAGTCAGATGTTATTTTGGAATAAAGCTGGGAACGTTGAACACACCAAGTTCCTGGAAACAGGGGACTTCCAAAGCACAGAGGCCATATCAACTGGAGTTGTTCTTTTTCCTTGCCAGCCCAACTGCTGTGTGTGAAATCCCACCCAGACCTAGATATGCAGTTAGATTTGATGGCATGGGTACATAGTTATTAATGGAAAATAGTTGTAAAAAACCAATAAAAATAAACATCTACCATAATAGAGGTGATGAGTTCCTGCAGTTTAACAGGTCACACAGATTTGGTGACCTAAGCGAAGACAAAAATTATTTATGGAACTCGTTCAAAGTAGTGAACATATAGCCATGGTGTAATTAATACCTGTTTGAATTCTTAACATTGTCATTAATATTTTGAGGATATCAGTATCCACTGTGCATAAACCTGCTTGTGCAAATATTAACTTGTCTTTCCAGTTGATTTAGACATCACAGTTCCATGTGCACCCTGTAAATGTGTCTGGTAAATCTGATCATTACCATGATCTACAAAAGTGTTTTTGTGTAAATGTTCTCATCTGATTACAAACTCTGTGGCCATGATGCCAGTGTTTCCCTGCCTCTGAGAAGAGAAGGGGGACACTTGAAATAGTTGTAAAAGGCAACATGAGCTTGAATCCTATGGACAAAAAGATTCAGAGGGAAACTGTACATTCTCAATTAAAAGGGAAAAAACATGCAAATTCAAGAGAAACCAAAACTTTATTTGAGGTTTATGGTGCTGCCTGTACTTGTCAAGGGTCCTGCTATTCTAGTATGATACACTAAGTAATAGCATTTCACTTCATAACCTTGCCCTTTGTCTCAAGAGCAAAGGATTCTCTTGAGTAATAATGCTGTTGTTACAGATCAATTGGTTCTTCTGCCAGATTCTTTTTTTTTTTCCTTAGGACATTGAGGATGAGAGGATGGTGGACAAAAACATTTCTGTCAAGTTCATCTTACCTCTGAAGCCTTGATAACTCTGTTCAAAGTTGAAAGAAAACAAGATATGAAAAGCAGACCTTTAGTTATGTAGTAAAATGTTAGAGTATGGCAAAATTCAGTGGGTTTTTGCACAGTGAAATCACCCCTGCCTAGGTCTGGTGTTTAGTTTTTGCTGCTGTAATTTATTTATAAGCTGTATTAAATATTTGTAAAGCTTGCTTCTGGTCTTGTGCTTCAAGGCAATAAAAAGAGAAAATGTTTACTCCACTCATGATTTACCATGAGTGTTGTTTATTTAATTTGAGAAGAGCTCCATTCCACATGTTTCTGTTGTTTGACTTACAGCAGTAGTTTCACAGCTGAAACAGTTCTCCTGCAGTGGTACATTTTGCTAGAAGACGTGATTGCGAATATATAATCTTAGAAATCAGTCTCAAATAGTCTGAAAAGCAGTAATTTGGATGCTTCTGAGCCTGAAGATTTTCCAATCTCCTGCTTAGTTAGGTGAATGTCTTTGGCATACAGAAATCTCCCTCTCACCTACATTCATGGATCCCCACTACCCAAACTCCACCCAAGCCCTCCTCACGCTCTTCTACCTCCCTTCCTCTCTGCCTAAGCACCATTCTGTGTTCTGCTATTTCTGTGCTTTACACACTTCCACTGCACAGTTCAAGTGCGCAGAAGAACACTGAAAGTGGCTTGATGCCTGAACAGCCAGCTTGTTGCTGATCTGCAGGACACTCTCCAGGGCGCAGGTTATTTAGAAGAGTCCTTTCCTTACCAGCCCAGCAATTCTCCCAGTACAAACTAAACCTACTAGGCACAAAACCACTTAGTGATTTGGTTTATGCCAGAGTACTCAGGCTTATCCTGATAGCTTTGAGGATTTGCCTGGACAGCTGTCACTCGTGTTTTTCTGTGAAGTTCACTGACATCTTTTCCCAGCAGCTGCAGCTCTCAGCATCCATTGCTTGGCAAAGGCAGCCCAAAGGCCGGGCACTGGGCACCTCCCTGGGGACAAGGAGGTGGGACAGACTTGGTGGGGCCCATGGCCAAGCAGGACAGGACTGTAGGGAGATGAAGCCCAGCCCTGGTCTGCTGTTTCTGGGGCAGGGGCTGACATGGGGTGCTGAGATGTGGACAGCTGAGGGAAGCCCTGAGAGGCTGTGTAGGGACAGGAACTCATGCAAATACCCCCAGAAACCTGGCACCAGGGCTTTGCTTTGAGGTCGTCTCAGAATTAAGTACTCCTGAAAGAAGACCTGCCTCCAGAAGCTCACATTAGAAATATGGGCCCAACAGCATTTGTATTTTCAAGGCTAGAACAGTACCAGCCCTGGAGTAAACACAGAACCAGTCACTCCTTTTCACCTCTAAAAGCAGCTCCATGTAGAAAATCTTAGAAGCAAAGGTTCTCAGAAGTCAGTGTGGCAGTCCCTGTCCAACATGGTCCTGGTTTGGCACTCTCTGGCCAAGGTTCTGTCAGGTTTTTGAGATGGCCATGCATGCACAGGAGAGCTCAGCATTTGGGTCAATACAGCTTGTATACTAATTATTACTTGTATTGTATTAATGTAACTACCTTTGGGGATGAAGCCTCAGGCAGGAGTTTGGGCTTAGAGCCTGTCTTGGGCTTGGGTTCATCTATCCTGCAAACACATAATAGTTTCAAGGAATGAAAATTCAGGGGGTGGATTCTGTTATTTTTCCATCTTGACATATCAGGAAAAAAAATTGTGCAATTAGAAATGCTGCTATGATTTTTTTTTCGTAGACCACGACATGCTGTGAGACAAATTAACAAAAGACAGAATTTTTCCTAAATATTAGGTCAACCAGAAAGATGGAAAGTTCTCCTTTTCTCTGCTTATTTGCAGTGATTCAACTAGAAATTTATCAAATGGCAGGAAAATACAGTAAGATGAGAATGATCCATGTACTGCATGAAACCCTGTCAGTGGTAAGTTTGTAGTTAATACTGTAAGTGGTCTTAGCTCTATTGCCTTGAGTCTTTTTCATTCACTCTCTCCATGTATATGTACCTAGAAACACGACTTTCAAGCCATACTCAGTGCATCTGCCAGATGAGACCAATATCTACCCTAGGCTCACATGGCATTATGTTTTTTTCTTGAGGGGGTTGAAAATACCCACACACACACACCCCTACCCCCCTATGACTCCAAAATGGAGAAAGAAGAGTTTTGCTGAAAGATAATAGCCCAAAAATGTGTATGAAAGTTATTCTCTATAACATCTGCAGTTTTTTACTCAGGAAAAGCTTGAATTTTATTTAGTTCAGAAAACAAATTAGAACTTACCTTTCCAAAAAGCAAGTAGGAACATCTGCAAAGCAGTGTAATCCTGTATGGAAGCCACAGGGATAAAGCAACTGCACCACAGCATACAGCAGCAATAAGTGATGTTTACTTATTTTAAATTGTTAACTCTGGAAAAACATCTTTGAGTGTCTGCCTTACTCTCATTATTCCCTTCTTTCAGAACAAGGTGAAGCACACAGCAAAGGTAATTTCCATCTCCCATGAGAACGAAAGTAGAAGATTAAGATCATTTGCTTTTGCCCACATTCTGTTAGTTACGACTGCTAAAACAAACCATCTTAAGAAAAGCTCTAGGAGAAAGACAGCAAATAAAGCTATTCACGAATTTCCTTAACATTTTTAACACAGCAAACACATTATCAAACAGATTCAGTTTACAATTAAAACATAATAAAGGAAGAAATATAGCTTAGATTTTCTAAGGAGAAAGAAAAGATAGATGGAATATGATCTAATTTGACTTCAAAGTTATAGAAGTACCAAAAGGCAGTGAACTTTGAGGCTGTATTCTCTCATTGCCCCTTCCTTATAAGGGTCAACATTTTCTGGTAAAAGAGTATGAAGAGAATGAAGAGGTTGAATCCACTTCACACTGAAATATCTTGCCACCAAAAACAGGTCATAAAAAAAAAAAAAAAAAAAGAACAGCCTGCTCCTATTATGAACATTAACTTCTATCTTCAGTTTTGCTTTTGGTATGACAGATCTCTACACCTCCTTGAAAGTTAGTTTTTCACTTAGATCCACGAACTAGCTGATCCCCTGGTTCCATGCAAGCCCTTGAAGACCCCTCTCAAAATCTGTCTAAGTCCAATAAATGAGGTGTCTTCCTTATTAATCCTTAGCACAAAACTGGAACTAGAACAGCTTCTATATCTCCAACATAATAAAATTAACATCTATCTTGTCTTATTTCTCTAACTGATTGGGATGGGGTACTGTGTCCTGGCATGAACAGCAGCCTGGCTTCAGATACTTCTTGTCTTTGAAACCAAACTCCTTTGCTTGTTTTGCTTATTATGCTTTATGCTAATTACATAGAGATGTTGCTCAAAGTATCCCAAAGTTACTAGTTTGAATAAATATGGTTCACACTTTTTTCCTGACTCTTGGAGGTTCCTACTATAGCACCCTTGCTCATACTCCCATCTCTTATGACAACCCAAGAAAACTAGTTTTCTACATCTGTCCTAAGTCAAAGAAAAACTGCTGTCCTTCGTTGTAAGCATCCATCTGCTTTGAAAAATAACTATTGTGACTCAGATGTTATTTTCCTTTGTCCACAGACACATTAACTTCTTTAAGAAAATTCTTCAATCACATCAGCAGATCTTCGCCACCTGAATAGGAACAGAATCACTTCCCAGTTCTGCAGTAACTGGGTTCACTCTCTGTTTCTCCTGGTGAGACTTCATTTTAGACTTCTCCACTAGTCATAAAAGTAGTGCTTTTATCAAATATCTAAACCAATCCCTTCCTGTAAGGCATATTCTCTTCTGTCTCACCTCCTCCTTGTACCCCATGTGTCAGGGGCAAAGTACTATAAGCTTCCTATACACAAGGCTGGTGAATTAGATGATTCTAAATTATCATATTATCCCAATCATACATTTTTCTTTAACTTCTTGGAGGGTGAAGCAATATCAGAGATAACACTTTTTACCTCTTTGGTCTTCATCATTATGTTATCTATGTATATGTTCTTATCTTCTGTTTTGTTTCTTACTCATATTTTTCTCCTGGTTTGAAAATGTACTTCTAACTGTTTGGAAGAACTATGGAGCAAATAGTTTACAGTTAGATCAGAGTTTTACCTGTCTGGTTGCTTTCCTTTCTCCATAAAGTTGGACCAGTTCTTCAATTACCCATTAATTAGATTCAGGAGTAGAGCAGGATTACCTTCCACCCTTGAACATGGTTCAGAGGTGAGGATTACTGAACAATGCTCCAAACTCAGGAAAGACTAAAGTGTCCAAATTAAAAACAGATGATGGGGTATTGAGAAATCAATATTTGGGTAAATAACTCTTAAAACCAGTAACAATTAATTTCAATATTCTGTGCAAAACAAGAAGATATGTTCTTATAGAAGAACAAGAGCAAAATGCTCGATCGATTTACTCTGACCAGTTTCACATTCACTTCAGCACATATAGATTAGCTGTGAGTGACCTTTTCCTGTCTTGCAGGTCAAATCCTTCAGGGTGGAGATTTTGTGGCTAACCACTGTGGTGGCTTTGTTCCTCAAAAAGAGTATAAGGTAGAGGAAATTCTCTCTCATGTTAATAATCATATATAGTCCAGAGCTACAGAACTGCGTAGGTTGCTTAAGCAACTGCCAGTAAATTCACTGAGGTAAATGAACAGAATAAAGTGAATTTCAGCATGAAGTGAAACATATTTAATTTATGCTTTGAAGATTATTTGGCAGCTTCTTAATTTTTGGTTTAATATTGGTAGTATTTTCTCCCAATGTGGTTTAATACACGAGCAAAGAGGTTACAAAAAGGGAAAGGTAAGGATGTAAAGCTATGTCAGAGGATGACAGAAACATTGCACTAAAAGGTTCATTCCCCCCATCCTCTCTATTCTGAGGCAGTACACATAAATAGGGTTTCCTAAAATATTATTTTGTCTTTAAAAGCTTTAGTGAAGGGAAACATATAACCCATTTATCTGACATATTTCTATATTAACAGGAATTAATGCTTTTAGAAAATTTTCCTAATATCTGACCTCCAATTCTGTCTTTGGGGAAAAGAAGGAGAATGTCGTCTTCCTCATAACAGATTTGTGAATTTTGAAAAATAGTCATTGATCATCCTTTCTTTAGATTAAATAAAGCTGCATTAAAACATTCCAGTATTCTTTTACTTTCCTTTTTACAAAATCCTAGGGTAAAGAAATCTATCTGGAACCAGCACAAAGTGCCAGTCTAGACAATCAAAATTTAACAGAGAGATTAAATATTGACCTGCATTTTGTAGGAAATATTTTTTTTTAATATATCATATCACACAACTTGCCTAATTTAACATACTGTCATATTGTAGATCATTGTTGGTCTGCTGTCCTATGTAACTCCCACTCTTTTCTTGTTAAACTGGTGCCTAGTCAGGCTTTTGAATTTGGCATTTAAGCTTCTGATTTCTCCTTTCTGGCTGCAACGATTCATATTTACCTTTTCTGAATTATATTCCCTTGATTTTGAGCCACTTTCCAGCTTAAAAAACCCAAACAACCCCATTCAATTCTTGTCTCTAGATTGCCACCCTCCCTAGGATGGCATCATTTGCAAACTTGCAAATGATAATCATGCTTGTTTACCATCTCCCATGTTTTCAGTGAAAATATTAAGAAAACCTGGGCCTGGGTAGACTAAATTTGTGTCTCACCTGATGGTCCTGCAAGCATGAGAGTGTGTCACTGACAGCTGTTCACTAAATATACGTTTTAACTGCTTTTTGTTTCAGATCACATTGGTCTTATCCCTATCACACTTCCTTAGCCTGTTTATGGAAACTGCAGGTGGACACTAGGATCAAGTATTTTCTCCTTATACATCTTGCAGTAAATAAAATTATTTTGGTTTGGCTTGATTTGGACTCAACACCTTCATGGTAGGCAGTTGTTTTATTTTATTACTTCGTTATCTCAGCATTTACAAATTGATTATTTAATAATTTCTTTCAGCAATTTTCTGACTATTTAGTCTAAGATGACTGGTTGTGAATTCCTTTGGCTTTTTTATATTTCTCTATTACATAGGGGAGTATTTTTTTATTTTTCCTTTTGTCTTTTATGGTTTTCCAGAACAGTTAGCTGTTTACACTGCTCAGTTTTGAGCAGTCCTTTATGCTGCTTAGGGAGAATTTTTGATCTTCACATAAACACTGTTTGTTCTTGGCCTACTTATGTGTCTGTCTTTGGGAGAACATACCATTATTGTCCTTAAAGCCCCAGATTTCTTTCCCAAAGTTGATTACATCCCGAGTTGCCATTAAGGACATTAAAATTTTGGATTATTATTGGATTTGGATTTGCCTTACAAGATCTACTCCTATTAAATATCTGTCTTTTAACCATATAATGTGGGCCACTTCCCACAAGTGGTTGAATTCCACTAGGCTGTATTGACACTGTCCTGAGGGGAATGCATCCTATGCCTTAAGCCTTCTCCACAGCCATTCAGGCACTTCCAATGGCATTCCCCACCTCCAAAAAAAAAAAAAAAAAAAAAAAAAAATAAACACCTCATTATATTCTGGTTAGAAGAATGTTTATTGGTTGGTCTTATTTATAATTTGGCTGATTGCCCTGTTTATCATACCTTTTATGACTTTCAAAAGTTATTAGGTTGTCATTCTACTATGTTCAATCCCACTTAGTCACACTTGACTTAACTCTATTATCTTATTTGATGCCTTTGACTCTAAATCTTCACTGGCATCATAGTATATCCGTTTTCAAATTATCACATTAATATCTTCCATTCTGCAGATTTCCTTAAAACAAATAATTGACTGTAATCAAGAGTCTAAATGCTTTTGTGCAGCTGCTGTCTGCAACAAGCTTTTTATTACAAACCTAGGAGAAGCAAGCAAAACTATTTGCTTTACAAAATGTTTTTTTGATGAAGAGCTGTTTCTATCTGAAAAATAACCAGGTGAAGTTAAGCTACACCCCCATGCCAATCACAGATTACTGACTCAAAAATGCTGCCATTAATATAAATTAAACTACTGCAAATACCCTGGTAAAAAGAGTAAAACATGATGAAAATTACTTTTACAAATTTTATTCAAAAAGTATTTATCTGTCAAATTTCACCCCTTGAATCCCTTCCTCTACCATCCAATCTGATATTAGAAAAGGGCATTTTTATATTGTTGATCTCCTGAACATTAATCATATTGTCACAGCTCAGAGGAGATTGGGTTCTTGCTTAAATTTTTAATGTAATTCTAAAAACCCACTTATTTTCACCACATGTGGGTACACATGTTTGTATTTAGCATCTAAAACATGATTGGTGAAATTTTTCTAAGGGTTTAATTGGACGGACATCACATGTACAAGTTTTAAAATCAGTATCTCCGTAGATTCTTGTGTTTATGAAAATAAATTTGCTATGAGTCACATTTCTGTAACTACTTATAATTTTTAAAAGAGTTTTTATTTTTTAAATAATGACAGAAGAAAAATAAGATACTCTTCTAAACTTCTTTCTAATAGGTGACTAATTTTTCAGAAGAATAGAAGAGAAGAAGAGAAATTTATTTGCATGAGACCATGATGCAGATATACAGGACCCAAGGAGCCAGCTGCCAGTACAATTCATATCCAGGGGTTCATTCTGCTGCTAAAAACATGTTTCATATGCAAAGTTGCACATAAACATTTCAAAACCCATCTTACAACAACATGAACTCAAAAAGCTTTTAAGACACCTACTCGGCACAAACAGCAGGAAAATCCTTATGTCTTATCCAGACCATTTTCCCAGTGTCTGATTTTCAATACACTGCATGGGAGTCTGTTAACTGAGCCATTAAATTCTTAGTTTTGTACAGTGACAGAAACTTTCCTATGTTTTTTCCATCCTTCATTTTCCACCATTTCATGTGATGGAATAGTTTCAAACAATATTTTTCTGTGCACGATATGCAGAAGAGCAGTTTGGTGGATGGTATGACCTCCCATGGATCAGAGCTACATGGAGTTTCTACAATTTATCAATCAGCTGTGAATTTTGCAGGAAATGTAGGAACACCAACCCTTGGTTTTGAGAAGTTCCACACACTCTCAAAATTTCTGCATCCAACACTGTGAACTAACTTCACATGAGCCTGCTTTTAAAATGTCTTATAAATGACACCTTCCATTAAACACTCCAGAGGACTCCCAATTTGATAATTCAGATCAGATTCTGAATTCCAGCCAGTTTTAATATTACTTATTTTACCTGGCTTGATTCCTAGGACTAAGTTCACAGTGTCCTTTGCTCTTGTTAGTTTTTCAAATAAGCCTATACCCTCTAACAGTGATATTCCTGTTTCTTCAAGGACATGACTTTCATGATCCCTGTGAGTCTTAACTGCACTTGCTATAGACTCAAACATTATTTTATGTATGATTATTTAACATTCGATAAAGCAGTTGGCATTAAAGAACTGAATCATGAACCCAATTGATTATTACTCTAAGAAAACAAATCTTCCTGTATTTCTTGATTTCTCCTACCAGACTTGTTTCATTGACAATTATTGTTTGCCAAAAATTACATTTTCCCCTGCCTCTCACCTTTATACTGCTCCTTGATTCTCAGTTTATAGCAGTGCACATTCATTAGTTATCTTCCTTAGAATGAGAAATGTTCAAGTCCTTCTAAGCTGGATTAAAACCAAGAAGAGATGTGGGAGATGAACAGAACTGAAGAATAGGCTGTTATCAAAAGCTTCACCAAGAAAAAGGTGCTCTTTTTTTTTTTTAGTATTGGCTTATATTAGCTATATCTCTTTAGAGTATCCACTTGTGGCATTTGTATTGGTATTTGTAGTGCCTCATTTGTTTTTATAATTTTATAATTTGTTAAATTGCAGCTTTTTCATTTTTTTCAAGAGTTTGTGTTCTGATTAGGGGGTCTTTCTCTCTAAAGTACCCATGGTAAAAATATTTCTTCTGAACAGTTTTGATATAGTTTCTGCTGATTTTCATACCACTCGATTTGAGGTAAGGGGTTTTCTGTAAACATCTCTGATTTAAGAAATGCTCATCTTCTCCTAGTGGCTTTACATATGATTTAATAATTTTCTTAGATCTTCTCTCCACCTCTGTTTCTCCTGAGAGAGTCCTTACATTCTCTCATCCTGAAAATCAAGGCAAACTGGGACCTTTCATCCCTATACTGTTAATATACAAGTGCGAAGAAGCTTGAAACCAGACTCTGACTACTTCACAGGGCTAAAATATTTTGCAGGAACTAAATAGACTGTGTGACTTCATGTTCTGCAGGGAATCTGTTTGGAGAAAGACACTGAAGAAAGCCAGGCATAGGTGTCTGCCTCCCTTGCTGCTGTATATGAGAGTTCATCCAAAAAGAAGCAGTTTTCCTAAATATCTTTGACACTCAAATCCTCCTCAGCTCATCTCAGCCCTCTACTCTAAGTGGCTGTGATATTTATGGCCCCTCTCACATGTACTGTATCTCAGCCTTTCAACAGAGATGTCAACCTTTGGACAACTTCTTTTGTTTTAAACCCCAGGAAAACCAGTAAATTTTAAGTCATCTCCACTATGCTTGCATGAGATGAGTCAAAGGAGGGAAATGTAATCTTGGTCTGTCTTAACTATGGTTACCATCAGTCTTTACATAAAAATTATGACATTTCTTTCTTCTGTTCTTCCACTTCTTATTTTAAAACACTCCTTGAAAACATTCAGTTTTAAAATACTCCATAAAACTTGTCAGCTCTCATTTTTCTACCCCAACAATCAGATTATGGGAGTGAAGAGTACAGAAATATAAGAAAGTAGTGTGTAGTAAACTTGAAGAAATGGGATCCTTTGAATGCTGTTTCAGTAATTCATGTTTGTATTTTCTTGTCAAATGTTGTCAGGTAATAACAATTCAGATTTTTCATTACAGGAAATGTTGAAGTGAACATTGAGAGATAAAGGACTTACCCTAAAAACTGTCAGCTTCTATTACCATACAATAGAAAAACCTCTTTCATGGCAAATGCACCTATTTATCTGATTTGCCTAGTTTCACAAATAAAAACAACACTAAAGAAGTCCAAAAAAGGGCCTGAATCCAGTTGCTCTGATCTGTCCAATACAACTGGTTACAGAGATGCACAATTTTACAGCATGAAATCAAAAGAAATCTGAAAACCAACATGTGAAGTAACACTTTTGCTAATAGACAGTCACAAAATATTTTGTCCGTAATGTATAGTCTGTCATCTTTTTTTTCATGTTTCTCCTGTTCTTGCCTGTTAGAAATCCCACTAAAATTTGAATATATGCCCAGTTCACATTTTGTCTTCAGTGCAGAGTTCATTAGGTGTTGTTATTAACTGAACAAAGTTACCAAGTGGTGATATTATAACAACTAGTTTACATACATAGAATTTCAAAATAATATTCTGGGAAATGACTGAAAGGAGAAATGGCAACCTATGCCTTGACTGTTTTCTCTGATCTCTCACTTTTTACAGCACTTGAATAAATCATATAATGTACTTTCTTTCTGATTTCCCCCCTTATTTCTGTTTCTTTCATTTCAATTTATGCCTGCCTCTGTTAGATGATGACACTTTTATTGTGGAAAAGTTTATTTTTACATCCACAGGATAGATCATTAGTTCATCTGCTGACTGTACGATGTCTAAGGTGTGTGCTAGCCTGAATGCTTAAGGACACCCCTTGTTTAGTCACTCTCCTATGCTGTGTGACAAGCTGGCCTCTCTGACACACTCATTACCCAAGACCTCCTTACAGTGCCAAGTTTTTGCCTGCCTTAGAGTATTAGAATGATTTTTATGACCCAGACATGTATGTGTGTGCTACTGTTCATTGGCGCAGAAGAGCACTGTGGGGGGAAGAGTAGGGACAGATCTAGGAGTCTTTATCTTGACTCCTCTCACACCTCTGGGCCATTCCTACTTTCTCAAACTACTTTCCTTCATGTGCTTGTAGCAGCAGGACACAAATTACACTTGGAGACAGGTCTGTGCTGGATTTCCACGAAGTCTTGTCAATATTCCTTTTTTCACTCTGCATTTGTCATGACAACATCCTCAATGGGGGAGCACTTAGAAGGATCTCAGTCTGAGGGATTGTTTTGAGAGGCTTTTTCTCCATAGAGGCTCAACTGGGCTGTCATATGGGGCAGAAACTTTCTGAGGGGCTGGAGGAATCGTGGCACCCACTGGCTCATGCATGCTACATATGCAGCCAGTGGTCCCCTGAAGGTCAAGGGTGCAGCTCTCACTCCCAGGAAAACATTATCACACCAAAGACAAGGTCTGTGAAAAGCTGTGGGCAAGAAACCACCCAGAGATAAATCATTTTCTTCTCAGCCATGCTACATCTCTGTAAATCCAGCCTTTAATTAGAAATCTAGGCTCTAGAGGAATTCCCAGACAGTTAATGAGAAAGAAATGATGAAGAAATCAAATGTCAGGGTCTTGTAATTCAGCTGCTTCAGAGAGGCAGAAGTAACACTTCCCAACTGGGATTTTCAACCTGAAACATTGTCCAGGAGTGGTCCTCAGATCTTATTTATGCAGCACAGCCTTAGGAACAGGCCATGGTAAGCAATCTTTTCTGTGGTTAACTCACTCAGCCAGAATGCATAAAAAAAGTTTAATTTCTTCCTCTGACTAAAGGGAGTAAAACCTCTTCCACTCTAATTGAAATAATTGAATATTAATTGGGCCATGAAGAAAGAACAAAAGGCCAGTATGAGGGTTACAGCACTTATGTAGGTGTCAGAACATGTTTAAATATTTTATAACAATTATCCACTGGAGCTGAGCATCAGTTTTCCCAGGTGAATGCCCTTATCTTGTTCTCTGTGAGCAGCCTTCCACACCTTCTGAATCTAGCTGGCTAGATATGTTAGAGACAAAGAAATTAATGTGGAAGGCATCTACAGAAGTGGGTTTACTGGAGGACTGTAGCTCTCAATAGATTTGCAGACTTGCTTCCATGACTTCTTCCTCATTGATCACATTAAATATGTGTCAGAAACTGTCATTCAGTAATTCTTTTTGGTTTTTCTACATCTCTTCTTAGGGAGAAAGGAAGCTACAGTATATCCTTGTACTGACACATTCAAGAACATACACAGGAAAACAGATAAAAGAAAAAATATACAGTGCTGACTTTGGCAACAAGATGTCATACATTTACTGTTGGAAATATCCATAATTATATGAGTCTGAAATACTTCCTTAAACAATGTTGAGACCCTAAGATTGCACCTAATAGATTGATAGATGCACATGTTAGCAAGTTTTGGCAATTGATGCATAATCTGGTAAATCTTGTCCTTCCATGATTTAAGGAGTCTTTCCATTCCACTGGTTGTTTGTAGAGGGCTAGAGATCTTAAAAAGAGGTTGGAGATGGAGAGCTGTTTTTTTCACAGAAGCTCATGCTCACCGTGGTGCAAAAATTAGTCTTTCAGCAGAGAAAATCTGGTGTGGGAGAATAGGAATAAAGTTTCTATGTTGACTGTGATAGCACATCTTTGCTTTTATTTGTTCCATGCTAAAAATGATCCTTTTCTGTGGCAGCAAGATGCAGAGTGGTTGTATCAATCATTATTGAAGGCAGGGGTAAGACATAATTTATGAAGCAACCCAAAGGAGAGATTTAAGTTCTGGGTAAAAAGGTTGCCAGCTGAAGGCAATAATAGAGAGCAAGGTGGAAAGCCATAAGCACCTTGAATAAGAGGAACTGCCATATAATTAACAATGGAAAATGTGCATTTTGCTTTGAAGTAAACCTCAAAAAATTGCACTGTGATTAGAATTGGGCAACTGCTTGGCTCTGTGGCAAGGCCGAACTATTACAACACTGGCAACTATCCTTTCAGTTACTTTGAGTCATGATTTTTCTGTCTAAAACTGGAAACTTTTGTTTCTTGATTGACTGATGCCTAGAAGTAGCACTCTATTATTGACTGAGAATGAATGATCATTTCCCCAGAAAAGCCTTAGTGGCATAACTGTGTCATTACTGCTTCTGTCCTTATGTTCATCTTGAAGTTATTTCATGATTTTTCTACATCCAGTTATTTTCTTATCAATTATATTGGTTATGGAGAATTAGGGTTTTTTGGTGTTTTTTTGTATGTTTGGTTGGTTGGTTGGTTGTTTTTTTATGAGAGGCAATGGGAAAGCCACTGGAAAATTATAAATCTTATTTTACCCTTTTTCAACTTACTGAAAGCAAAAACTAGTGGAATAAAAGAAGCACAATAACAAAAGCATAAGAAAAAGAGAAGGTGCTTTACACACAGAAGGTGTTAACACCTGTAATATATTTTATGGAATAATTTGTGCTTATGTTAAATATATGTGAAATAAAGTTGTGCTTGTGAGGTGCAGCTCTGTAATGATTGTGTTCAATATTTTACCTCACATAACTGGTCTTGGGCAATTCAAAGTGCTCATTGCAATTATCACCTTTTTTTTTTCTTCAGACAATTACAAAGATTTGAGAAAACTGGGAGACAAAAACGACATGCAGTGTTTGATCATTAACACACAGTCCAAGGCCTGTGACTTCCAATCTTGATCCTGACTGGCTTGTTTGACCTCCTTTTGTTTATTTCCTGACCTGTAAAACTGAGATAATGTTTTACTTACATATTAAGATCCTTAGATATAAAGCAATGACTAGTACAAAAAAGAGCACTGTTACATGCAGCCCATATCCCTTTTGTAATAATCTTTTACACTTTTTTCTGGTATGCAAAAATATAGAAAAATTATGGATTTTTTATACCATACTATAAATTATCGTGTCCATTCATAGTCATATAAATTTAAAATAGAATAACTTTGGAAGCTGGAAAAGTAACTCACTCATTTTTTCTTGAACTGAAAAATAGGTTTTACATCAACAATGATAATTGATTCACGGATTTGAAAACTTCTACGATTTTCATTTAATATGAAATTTTTTTTTATTATGGTTATGAGCCATTTCTCGGGGGGTTTTATGTATAAATTCTATAGCAAAATCATTCCTATGGAAACCACTTGTATTAGGTATCTCTGAATGTTAAATAAACTCTGTAGCTTAGCAGGGAACTTTTATATTAGTCAGATGTGCTAAATGTTCTTATTTTTCTGTGAAGTGTGTGTTTTTTTTGGTAGCATAGTAAATCATTAAGAAAAACAATTTACAATAACATGTAAAGGAACAAAAAAGCACAAATGGTGTCTGCACACGTGTTCCACTGCTAGTACCACCTTTGAACAACTAAATAGGACAAATCCCACTGATAAATGAGGTCTCAGATTTTGGTTTTGCCCCTCTCCCTGCTCTCCTGGAGGGAAGAGATTGCAGCCTGTTAGGGGCAGAAATGTTGCTGCTCCCTGAGTTGCAGCCATCAGGAAGCAGGCATAGACATATACTGACCATAATTACAGTGGCTTTGGCAGAAGTAGTGCAGAAAATTGCCATTAGACTAAACATTTCAGACACAGCAGAGAGGACTGCCAAAAAACAAACAAAAAAAACCCAGCTGTCAACCATGAGACAATCACCTTGTGGTCTGGCTGGATCTGTGTTTGATCTGACAGTGTTAAGATAACCAAGCCAGGTGAGAGAAAGGACCTGGGGTGAGGTTATCCTTGATCAACTCTGAGTTCAAGGTCTTCCTTTCTCTTTCTCAATGCAGTTATCTGATGTATGAAGTGGGAGAGAAATCCTTGTAACTGTTATGACACATTACTTTGAATGTAAGCATTCATTTCATGCTTTATTTTGCATAATTTATGTGGTGATATTGAAGGAAGCATTAGGCACTCTAATGTAAGAAATTTATTTGTTAATTCTGGTCTTGCTTAGACGTATAAACAGACCACACGCTGACCTGCAAAGCACAAACTGTTGGATGATCTGATAAGTCATAAGGATTTGTAATACAAAATTACACTCATTCCTACCAACCAGTGTGATTGTGAATTTTTTCTTACATTTTATAAAACTTCAAAAACTGAGAATTAATACATAAAAATACTATTGAAATTTGCAGGGAACTTTTTTATACAGGTAACATTGCTTGTCCGGCAAAACTGCGGTAGTTTCTCTTGTCCGAAATACAATTCAACTTTTTAGGTTGGTTTACTGTTGACACCTTTCAATTTCACTTCTGCTTTCAAACTCAGCTCCAACATGAAACTGGAAAACTTGGAACTTAAAGATTCTCCTCTTTGCATGTCACTCCAAAGACTCTCTTGGCAGGAAAAGAATACAGGCTGCAAAAATCTGACGAGCATTAGGAACGGGGCAGTGCTTCTTCCTCTGGAGGAGGGACACAGGAGGGAGGTTTAGGAGACAGATCTTTGGTTGCAGCTGAGGGATTCTGAGGAAACCCAACGATCACAAGAGGGATAGGTTTGTGATTGCCTGTATTCAGGTGACAGGTGTCCATAGCCTCTCACAGGTGGAAATCTTACCTAGAGAAGGCATAGTAATGCTGGCAGATTCTGCAGCAGTGGAAATCCATCTATTAGGCATCTTGAGAGGCTATAGCTCAACTGAGGTTAACAAATGAAGCACAAACCTGTTCCTTCACCTGCAGAAAAACCAATACTCAGTCGTTCAAAAGATTACAATCTTCCATGAATTCTGTATTTTTGCTGATTTTTAGAAAAATCTGTTAGGAATATAACCAGAGGTAGAGTATACATATCTGGAACTAAGAACATTGTAAGAACTGTAACTAATATGTATTCTCTTTATGTATGAATATAGAGAAATTTTACACAAATGTAAGAGACAACATTTTACCTTTCTATCTCCTCAACTCCCTTTGGCTTTGCCCCTTCTGCACAATAGTCCTGGTCCTTTCAGTTATTGACTGAAATAAAATGGTTTGCTGCTATTAATGTTAGATTCCTGAAACAAAATATAAAAAATAAGAGAATTATTACACCTTTGAATTTTTATTTCCTCACTTGCAAGGCTTGACTTGAAGTTTATTTCAGACATTTCATTTAAGTTTTAAAAATTATAAGATATGAGCAGCAAGTTTAATGGAGCATGGAATGCCTTTGCATATGAAGCATCCTCAGAATTGTTTTGTGATCTAGATTGCTCAAACAATGCTTTCTCTAACATAGACAAGGCCTGAAAGTGAAAGCTGTTGATGCTGATGAAATATTCTGCAGTTTTTGCTTTTTTTCATTTTTGAATACTCTGATGAGAAGGAGGGCAAGGGAAGCTCAGATCATCTGTCAGAACAATGACTTCATGGCTCTGACACATTTTTATGTGAACAGTAGCTACTGAATTTTTTTTCTTATGATAATCTCCTGTCCTCTCAGCATTTCTTTGCCTGCAGTACCTTCTAGCTGTTTTGATTTTATCCTAATGCTCTGGGCAGAGAACGAGGTCTAATTCTTGACTGGTCAGATAACAGCACCATTTAATACAAGGCTGCAAGTCCACAGCAGGCCAACACAATGCTGTCTCTTTTGGAGAGCTGGCAGCAATCACAGGGAGATGGTAAAGAGGTCAGGATTCTCTTATTTTGTGGCCAATATGTTATGAGTGAAGACTACAAGGCATATGTGCTTGTCTCATGGGCCTCATACATTGTCTGACACTGCTCAGTTCCTCAGACCCAGTAAATCAGAGAAAAGCTCATTTTACATGTGGAGGTCATGAACAGAATACCTCTGACTAGTTTTCATTAAAATAGTGCCAGGAGCAGAAAAATTGAGGGCCTTATGCACCTCTGAGAGAATATTTCACTTGTCAGATATGTGAGTAACATGGAAGTGTGGTGGGTAGTTAAAATGAGTTTTTCCTTATTGAGAAATGAGAATTGGTCATTGGACAGTTGGAAGCAGTAACTGCTTTGAGATAGAGGAGTTATGTATAGTCAGATAGTTGGTCCATTATAGAGAGGGTGCATTAGGAAAAAAAGTGGAGGCAAGTAACATAAAATAAGGTAGCAGTAGGAGCAATCCTGGATAACAAAGGAAGAGAAGGGAAAAATGCAATGGGATAAAAAGAAATGGAGAATGGTAACCTAATTACTAAACTTTTTTTCTTTGGATCTGACTACATACACAATCCTAAGTCTTCTTTTTTCATCAGTATGTGGTACATCCAAATATTTAAGCATGCCTGCCCTGCTACAATATGTTAGTTGTAAATTAAACTGACTTTGTATATCCCATACTGTGCTTTCTTTGATCCTGTCAGCCTAAAAGTAACTTTGGCAAAGCATAAATATTACTTAGGGAGCATGTTAGGTCTGCCAGACTAACTTTAATCTCAGGGAAAAAACATCATTTTAATTTAAGATAAATAAAACCGAATGCAGCATTCAATTGTTGCTAGATGTTTTTGAGGAGCTTGTTGCATGAAGAATCTGAAGAAAAGCAAATGAAAAGTTCATGAGATTGCTGATGCTTTCCTAGGAGAATGAAGCAAAATGAAGAAAAGCTAAAAACGCTGTGTTGTGGAGGTTCAAGATTAAAGTCGAAACGTTTATCCCTAATGAAGTGATTCCTCAAAAGCAAGAAAAACACATCTAAAGTTTGGTACCTGCTAGTACCAAATAGTTTTGAGTCACACCTTCCCAGATGACAAAAAATGAATGACCTTACCTCTGTCTTAGGACTAATGTTCAGCTGTGGCACAGAAATATCTAATACAAATATAGCTGTTTAAAGTTTTATGAAATAAAAATTCCATCAACAAAAAAAGGCAAAGAAAAACTAGTTTAGAAACTACATTAACATAGTGATGAAGATAATTTTATAATATTGTTTGCTTCTCTTTGTCTGAATGCTCCTGCAATAAAATCGTCCTGAGAGTTTAAAGGTAGTGTTTTTTAGAAAGAAAAACTATGTGCACAGAGGTCAGGTGTTCATTACTGTGAGTTATCTCAATCTAGAAAAAGCATAAAAGATGACAGAATGTGTGCAATTTCCAAAAAATACGGTTCCTGTACTTCAGAAAGCCTGTAAAGAGTGTGAAAATTATGAACACATGTAGTCCTTTTTGAATTTATAATAGTGAATAAGGCTGCAGGAAAATGACATACAAACGAAATACGTGTTCATATAAAATAAAAAATGGCATTGTTATTTGAGCAGGAGAAAAATGAACTTCACAAGATCCACTATTTCATTCACCTCTTCAGTTTCTACACTGGTGCACACAGCACCAGAGGAACAAATAAGAGGAGCTTGAGACTTTGTCCCAGTCCCAGTGATTTAACATTGCTGTGACTCCTCAAGTTTCTAGCTTTTGTTTTTTCAGATCCTGTACTGGATTAGTGCATAACTGAACTCCATATGGAGTGTCAGAAAGCTCTTCTCACAGTTTGGTCAGACAAAATCCTTCCAGGCCTGAGGACTAGGACACCCTCACAGCCTGAGGCCCTGAGAAGAATAACAAAAGTGAATTGGGGAGGAGCAAACTGGGGGAGTATGATTTCATTGCCTGAAGCTGTAATTGGAGAATTAACCCCTGATGTGCAAACAGACCAAACTTATATCTGTCTGAGAAACTCACAGCCACCATCCATCTTGGCTATATCCTCTGGAAGGCCTTTGGCTGCCTGAGATCCATCTATTGAAGGTCTTTAATAAGCACCCACTTTCTTCCCCTAACTCTGTCTAGCCTCTGTTCTAGATAGCCACTGTAAGGCATCAATTGCTGCAAGTGAACCCTGGTGGGATGAGTCCTGTGGCTGGAGTGCCCTGTCAGATGGTCACAGGCTCTCTGGGAGGAGAGGCAGGGCAGGACAGGCAGAGGGCTGGCGCTGTGTGCAATAGCAGTGTTAGAATGTATGGCACTCACAGCTGGCAGTGGCTCAGCCTCTGGGTAAGAATCAAGGGGCAAAGAAATACTGCAGATGTCATCCTGGGAGCCTACCACAGACCTCTTAGCCAGAACAATGATGCCAGTGATTTGTTATTCATAGAATTAGGGGTTGCTTTCAAATCAGCTGTCCTTGTCCTTAGTGGGGGACTTCGACTTATCAGATATTCACTGGGAACATCACACAGCTGGTACAACCCAGGCCAGAAGATTCCTTAAAAACCTGGGTGACATCTTTATGGAACAGGTCCTAAGGGAGCTGGAAATCATCAGCCATCACTACAGAATAAAGCAAATTCATCCACTTGATCTACATACACAAACCCAGATGTTTCCTAATTAGAATATAACAGAAACTCATCACCACTATGTATCTATTAGATTTACACCAGAAGACATACCCTTTTTTAATATGTCTAAAGCATCCAAGTATATCAGCAATTAGGGCACAGAAAATTTTTGTAAGACTTGGTGGTAAAAGTAAAATAATTCTGTTTAATAATGCTAGTAGAAAGGGAAAATTTCATGATTTCTGACTCGTTTCACTTAGACTACATAGGCATACAAGAAACATTAGAAACAAATGTAATGTTTTCTTAGAAAACCAGTGAAATGTAACAATGTATTAAATATAGCGTCCAAATGCTCAACATATATCAGCAAGGGGAAATACTCATTGTTTGGTTTTGCTGTTGGCTGTTTTTTTGGTTTGATTTTTGTTTGATTTTTGTTTGTTTGTTTGGGTTTTTTAAACATAACCTAGAAAAATGGGTTGTTTTAGGAACCAAAAGCTTATGCATCATTAATTGAGTGCCAGTGATTTTGTGGAAACATAGATAAAGAAGTGTACACTGATGAATTGGAGGAACATCCTCTGTGTTGCCTGATGCCTGAGAGGCAGGTGGAATACCTGTTTGTGCTAATAGAGGTAAGCATTGTACACTGAAAAGTCTGTTTTTTCTTGCCGTCTCTGTGTTGCATTTATTAGATTCGCATTTCCTAAAACCATTTTATTTAACATGTTTTTTGACACTTGTACCTAATAGAATACAATCTGAGGGACACAGAGTTATTTTAGTGTGGTTTAGTTGGACTGCATAGTAAACCAACACACCCACCTTACTGCTTCTTCTTTCCTTTAAGCCCGTGTGCTGGAAATCACAATTATTATGTGCTTCTGGACAAATCCTTAATTGTCTGCCCAAGGTGTGGTTTATGGACTTGAAGGAAACGGTTATGCTGAATAACGCTGAGTATGACCTGAAATAAAAAAATATTCCCAAATTGAATCTAGTATTGGATAGCCCTGACAGATTAGGAATACATAATGAATTTAAGACTTGAAAGACATTTTAAGATTAATCACCAATGGTCAGATTCAATAACCTGCTGTTCAGTTTGTGACATATATTAATACTTCAGGCATATCTGCTGGCTAAAATATTAAATTAAACATTTCCTACACAAAACTACAATATTCATACTACAGAAAGTAAAATTTCAAACCTAGTACATCCATGTGTGTATTTCATCGATTTTAGGAGGCAATATTAGAAGAACAATGCCACTTCAATGAAAAATTATTACAATAACAAAACCCACTTTCTTAAAGATGTTTGAGAACAAAATTTCAGATAGTCATAGAACCTTCAAGTTCACAAAAGCCCTTTAAAATCATTGAGTCCAGCTGTTAACCTAGCACCACCAGCATGTTGATCATTAAACTGTGGCTCTAAGTGCTTCATCTACATGGTTTCTGTCCAGAGACTGTTTCTCCATCACTTCCCTGAGCAGTCTGATCCAATTCCTTCCATGAAGAAATTTTTTCCTAATATCCAATCCAAACCTCCTCTGTGACAACCTGAGGCCATTTTCTCTGTTATTTAATTTTTTAGGGTTTTACATGCACTATATAAATTAACTAAATATTTTTACAATTATGATGTCACCTAAGTCAACATTATATATATGTAATAAAAGTAGTTGACACTTTCAAACAAATTTCTCAGCCTTCTCATAGGCTGTTTTACAGGTCTTCTCTTTCAGATTTTAAGAAGTTTTAGCTGCTGTCCTAATTCTCAACTGCTAATAATTTCCTCATTAATTTGGCTCTGCCAAATTAGCCAAATAGACAATAGGAGAAGGTTGGCAACGACAGAAGAAGGTTGTCTAAAAGAAGATAGGACTTTTCAAAGTAGTATGACATTCACAGTGAATACTGTATTCCTGTAGGACACACAGAAATCTGGAGATCAGAAATCAGTAGCAATTAAAGACCATGGACCTATCCAGTTTTTCCACTAAACTTCATGTATCAAGCAGTTTCCACCACTTGCCCCGTTTTCCATTTCACCCTTCATAGTGCTGCCCTGCAGTGACCCACTCTTTAGATGAAAAAAGCCTTGGATCACACACAAAAAAAAAAAAAAAAGCTGCCTGTGGACAAGGCACTTCCCTCTCAATTGGAGTGGAGAGATGAAAAACAATGCTCTTTAAAAGCACTGACCTGTAGTCTGGTTTCCTGGGCCTGAGAGTTTAAGTGTCTGAACTCAGCTTCTTCAGGATGTTTTGGGTTCAAGAAAACCTTGTTCTCACAGACTTGACATAAACATTGCTAATGTTATTGTAATGAAAGTGATGTTTGCATTCCTTTCTGTGGGATGGACCTTCTCTCTGCCTTTCAGTTCTGGGCCAATGGGATGAAGAGTTCTGGCACTCTTCTGCCCAATGAGATGGCCTGTGCTAGTAACTATACAAGAAGGTCAATTGTTTTAATAAATTGGAGTCAGATGCATGTTATAACGAGATCTTGATGTTGGTCTGTCTCATCACCCACAGTGACACTGACCTGTTTTTATCCTCCACAGAAAAAATAGTGAACTCTGGATGGAAAGGCATGTACTTGCACCCTCTGAGTGGTGTGAGTTTGCTGTGCAGTGACCTCAGTCTTACCTGTATCAGCTCTCCTCCAGTTCCCTGTATCCATGCCCAAGCACCAGAACAGGTTTTTAATATTGCAGACCACAGAACTCACACAAAAGCTATGGGCTTCCTTTCCAAGCACTCTGGTGGGGCACTGGTGCCACTTTAGCAGAGCTCACGGGGGATTTCTGGTTACAGCAGAAATCACAGCAGTTGTGTTGCAGCAGAATAAGATGCTACTGCACATACCTGCACACTGATCACATCTTTCTTGTTACTAGGAGTCCCTGCATCCTCACATCCACTGGCAAAGCTGCATGTGACACTTCCTCTGCCTTCATTTCATCTAAGATACCCGTGTGAGTCTGAGCTCTTTAAAGAGGGAGATTGCTGCTTATGGTCCATTTATTTTGTCCTTTCCCACCAAGTTCATTAGAGAACATCATGTTTGTCCTGGGGTGACGTTATGATGCTTGTATCCCCATTTGTGTGTTCTGCTGTGCTGGATGTTATGTTCTGTGCCTTTGAGACTGGCTCTGAAGGGCGAATGTTTAGTTTTGTTTCTGTTATCAGTCTGCTCCCCCCATGGCTGGCAGGACACAGAGATGGGGCAGTACATACTGTGGCTTTTGTTTTTTTGCTTGGCTTTTTGCTTTGCTCTTGTTCTTCCTTCTGTTTTGCTCCTTCTTTGCTCTTACTTTCTTTGCTTCTGCTCATTAGTTAATTTGGCTGAGCAGTCCAGATTTTTTCCTGGACTGTTTTTTTTTTTTTCTTTTTCTTTTATTTTTTTTTTTTTGGGACTACTTGAACTTTCTCCAGACTGGGACTAGGAAACACCAAGTGTTTGCACCTTGTGGCTTGCAGCAGCCATCCCCAGCTCCAGAGTAGTGTCATCTGGTATTGTTCATTTTGTGTGCTGGGGGGTGCTCTGCCTGTTAAATAAACAGGTTCTTTCCACTTCTCTCTGAGGAATCATTCCCAAACTGGTTGTGGGGAGGAGCCGTGTGGGTTTGCTTTCTGGAGGGGTCCCCTTTTGCAGGTTTTCTCCCAAATTTGCTTTAAACCAGGAAAATATTGTGGAAGACAATAAGTGTGACAATGCCAGTGTACCTGATCAGGCAATAATCTCACTGGGGACATAGTGATAATTTGCTTAGGGAGGTAGTGTTTTACATTCTCAAACAAAACCTTACCCACCTTAAAATGGTGCATCAGCTCTTGACACAACTAGATATGGCACTTGAAGGTTGAATGTGCATTTCCAGCACCTCCCTTAAAACCCCCCAGTAGTAGAGCAACATGTAGTTATCCTGCATTATAAGCTGATGTCTCATGACATCTTTAGGAAGAATTACACTTCTTAGTCCCTCTAATATTTTTTTTCCTTTCAATTACAAGCTGTCCCCAAACAGTTCATCCACTTCTTTCTTTACTTAAAAACAAAACAGAAAATAAAGCTGGATAACAGTTCAAATTTAAGTAACTTGCTTTGATATCTAGCTTTCCTGTTTTTTCATATCCAAAAGCTTTTCTGTAGAACATAATGTATAGAAAGTAATGATTTTTAATCTGTTAGGTCTGATATCTGTGGTCTTTGCATGTAGATGAGAATGCAAGGTTAAGAAAGGATGGCTGGCTGGGTGTGGAAAGTAATGTATATTCTGTCTGAAATTCTTGGAAGTTTTATGGTTTGAGGAAACACAGTCTTTAAATTGTGCTTAAGCATTACAGAGATTTATTTTCTTATCCCTACTTCTTCTTTTCACAAACTCCTTCACTGACTTCCATATCTGTAATTTGGCCCCAGGCAACGAAAGATGGATGAACTTAGGAACAAACAGGAAGTGAAAGAGATAAAAATTATTGTGAAGATGTTTTACATTCCCTGAAGCCCTGCTATTCTGCCCTCAAATTCCTTGCTTGTTTGAGGACATGATGATATTAAAACCTGAGAAGAAGTAAAAGCTAAACCTAGGTTTTAGTGCTGTTACTTCTGCACTGTATGTTGGAAATATGCCTTGACTTCTAGTATCTGATACTGAAATTATATGAGAGGCACAGGAGATCAACACAGGGTACAGCTTCTAAGGGGTTTTGTTTCCATTTGGATTTGGATGTCAAGTAATTTTGTTAGGCTCTTCTTTTGGTTTTCACGTGCAGTTTTGATATCTAGCTCTACTGCTTACAGCCTGAACCAATAAGATGGTCAAACCACAGAAGACATCAGCCACATCATTGTCCTTAAAGTTGAAAACAGGACATTTCAGTAAGAATGGAAAAGCTTTCTTTATGCATCAAGTATGCTAGTTTTCTGTGCAAACTGAGAGCTGAGGCTTCACAGGGTAAATCAGTTAAAAAAATAACAAAAAGCTCTTATCTACTTTAGAGTGAAAAGAAAAAGCAGACAATCTTTTTAAAGCATAGCTTTGATTCAAGTGAATCAATTAGTAGCTAATCACATACTTAGTATTAAAAGATTGAAATGCAAATAATTGCATAATTTTGAATTTTTAAAAATTATATTAATCACAATTCCTGTCTTGGATTAGAGTGGTAGCTGATAATTCGTGCCCACATGCATTTCCATTCTAACAGTCATTTACACTCCCTCTGAGCAACTTTGAGCAAGCTCTGACTGGAAAGATTGCATATGTTAGTTTAAAAAAAAAAAAAAAAGTTAAAAATCACGCAAAGGGCAAGTCCTTTTATTTGCCCCTAACACACTTCTATAACAAAAGGATATTTTCCTCTTCCTAAATCTAATGAGCATGCATGAGAGCTAAAAGAAGGTGATGTGGTTGATACAAAAAATTCTCTCTCCTTTATTCATTCTGAAGAGGAAAAATTGGACAGTAAGTTTGCATAGGTCCTTAAGATTCAGGGTGTGGGGAAAGCCTCTGAAAAGCATGTAATGTCTAATGTCATCTGTGCTTCTTCATCGTGAACTGATGTGAGATGACTCCTTCAGAACTCACCCTTCTCAAGGAGCATTTCTTAGCAGCAGCTCAATAAATCACCCCCTGGAAGAGGACCACATATCCTGACTGAAATACCCTGACAGAGATTGTGTTTTTCGGGGAGGTTACACAGAGTTGTTCCAAACTCCCTTCTAAGCTGTTACAAGTACCTCACTTTAGATTTGGAATAATTCCACACACCACCAGTCTTATAATGCAGGTAAATTTTGTGCACTGTGTATGACTGAGGTATTTCTACAGAGTATTGAGAAGAGGAGACTTCCAGATCCACTTCCTTCCCACTCCTGTGATAACTTACAGTTCCTACTTAATGTGAGTCCTTGAGGCAAACCAGTGTAAGAATCTATATGGATACCACTAAACTACTCAATTGTGGTTTTTCCAGGTAGTCAATGATTTGGTATTCTAAGATAGATATGAATTTATAATAAAGAGTTGTTCTGATCTGATGTTATTTTTCCTGACAACCTGCAGACATGCTTACAAAAATGGTATTTGAGATGTGTTATTTTACTGTCATGAGAAAGCAAATGTGCTATAAATACAGCTTCAAGCAAAATGCAGTATTTTGAGGATATATTCACTGAACTTGTTAAATATCCAATCAAAATATAAACAAATTGATATTTGAAAGCCTCTGCAAAATTTGAACTTGTATTTGTACATAGAGACAATTACTTTCTGTTGTCAGTGGCATTTATTTTCATTTATTTTATTATTTAGTTCTGTTTGCATTTTTGCTTCTCCTTAACTGAAATGCTTTCAAAAGTTAGTTTGTTTTTTTTTTTTTTTTTCTTCTGAATGTTTCTAAAAAGAAGCTTTAATTGAATAATGTAAATTGTGCTTCCATGTCAGGCATGGACAGTCATGCAAAGGGCAATCAAAACTATTATGTAATTTTTAAGGAGTGATTTTATATAGAAATTAAATTTCTATCTAAAAGGCATTCTAAGCAAACTGCAAAGTAAGACAAAGGAAACTTGTGTCTACTCATTTGAAGGAAAAGTTATGGCAGAAGACAAGCATCACTTAGGGCTTCCTTTGAGTTATGTTGACCTTTAAATTTCAAATTGATAAGTGTATTTATAAATATGTTCATATTCAACAAAATTATGCCACAGGATTTACACACTTGCAATTTACTGGACTATTTTTTTAAGACACTTTACCTCAATCCTGTCTAAATAACATGTGACAGCTGTGTGAAAATCAACCCTTTCAATAAAAAGTTCAGGAATTCAATGACCAGAAAGAGGATTGGAGTTCATAGAATGGTTCAGCAACTACTTAACAACTTACCCTTAAGGTGCAAAGACAAAAGTGAAGGAGTTTAAGATAACACTTCCTTTTTTAATGTCTACAAATGTCTTGAAGCAATATCATGTGTCCTAATGAGCTAGAAAATAGGAACTGAAGAACATGAAGTGTCATATGCTAATGTTACTTAAAATGGTTTCTAGATTAGTTTTTCTCTCATTTTTAGGTAAGCAAATATATTTACTTTATTAAGTGCATTAAGCTATTATGTGACTACTGTATTTAATAGTTAGAAAAGACCAGGGGTCATATTCCCTAGAAAGTTATTGTGTTGTCCATGAATTTAATTTTGGAGTCTATTTAAGCACTCGTTTTAAATTTCTTCTCCCTCTAATTTAGAGATGTGTGATGCATCTTGGGGGGAAAAATCATTACCATATTGTACTTTTCTAATTTTAGTATTTATCTGATTTTACTGTGTCATGTCTTCCATAGCTCCCACTGAACCCTATAAACTGACATGGGTTTACCTATGATAAAGTCATGGCTTTTTCTCTTGTATTTTATCAGATTTTAGTCACCTTAAAATCCTAGCATCAGTTAAAGACCAGAGGGAAGCTATGTTGGAAAATTTGTGCCTTGCTCCATAATCTGTTATTTCACCCCTATAGAGTTAGTGTGATGGTGTGGTACTCACAGACAAATCAAGGGGTGAAAACATGTGAAACTCTGTATAAAAAAACAGTTTAACATTTTACTTATTTGTTTTGCATTTCATACCCTGGGGTACATCAGGCATAGCATCACCAGCTGGGCAAGGAAGGGGATTGCCCTGCTCTGCTCTGCAGCCTCGAGTGCTGGGGGCAGTTCTGGGTACCACAACTTCCTTTATCAGGTTTTACCCTTAGGTTCTCTCCCTCACCCTCTTAAGTGGAAAAATTATATTTATAACCTATTATTTAGATGAAATTTAGCTCTCATAATCTTTCTGTGTTAACTCTGGCTTCTTGCCTTTTTCTGAGCACTTGAATTAACCTGTGAGAACTCTCCATTTTGTCTCCATGTTGTGCCAAGAATGGCACAAACTGTATGGAGTAGAAACATTGAATCCCACCTGTATCTTATGATAGCTCTCTGCAGAATATCATGTTGAACTTTTTTTTGCTTACTTATCACAAACTCATGTAGTTTTATGTTGCCAGCCTACACTGGTCATAGATCATGCAATGGTCCATAATGGATATATAAATGTATCCAGAAATGGATATATCCACAAGGGTCTACATGCTTTTAAACAGGAAGAGATAGAAATACTACTTGACAATGTTAAATTTTATGCCTGTCTGTTTTGGATTTCTTGATATGGGCAAAGCTTTTTTATTCCATTGTTATTCCTTTAGTACTGTGGTTTTAACTTTCAGAGTAAGTAATATCCAATTATTACACATTTTGCCTGAGGAATATTCCAGTTCTGTGTTGCTTCCATGGGAATTACTTGCACCATATTTATTTCTAGAATAAAAGAAAATACCATAGAAATGCCAAATGCCCTTTTGCCCTTGGCATTTTAGTTATAGCTTTGAAAAACAAGTTTATTACTTATTAGGAGGGATAAATAATCAACAGTCATTAAGACAAAGAAATATGTCTTGGTGAATGAATTATGCTCACAGCACATAACAATACTTTGTTTCCCACAAGAAGTTCAGAAATAGAATTACTGTTGTGTTTCTGTCTTACTTCATGATAAATGCATCTGTGACCTATTAGACAGTCACACAGGACCAGGTTCAAATTCGAGATTTTGCTACATTTCAGAGCAGCAGGGCTGAAAGTTTCCCTCTCAGATGCTTTGTCAATGCCTAGATTTGACGGCTGTGAGAATTGTGTTGGTTGTTTGGTTTTTTGTTCTTTTTATGTGCCCTTCCCACTTGCTATACTTGAGATTTCTCTGGAAAGCTTGGGATGCATTTCACATTCAGAGTATCTGGGGTTTCAAGAATAGGCACAGGACAGGCCTGGTCTTGTTTTAAGACCATGCCTAAAACATAAGTGGGGTCTGTAAAATAATTAAATGCATTTTTTTCTACCACTGATATTTGTGAGAGAGTGGTCAGATAAGTCTTTGAAACAGATAGAGAACTGGGTATCTGTCACCTCCTAGGAGGGTGTATGAATCAGCAGACTATTAAGGTTATTTTCATCTTGTTGAAAAACTGGTTTTTTTGCAGCAAGGATTATTTGCACTGCCTAGAAACAGAAGCTCTATCAAAGTAAACTCTTTCCCCTGAGTTATGATTCTGAATTTAAAGTGTATATGTGCTTTAGCTTTGTAAACTTAAGAAAAAAAAAAAAAAAGAAAATCTGGTTCAGAAAAATCCTTTGTTCTTCCTGTTTCGTGGAATGTTACTGTTAACAAGTCAGATAGCTAACACCACATGGACTTGAAACTATTACTGTTTGTGCAAGAGGTAAATCATGATGCAGCTTCTAAGCATTACTGTTATTAACAATCATATTTCTTATATACATCTTTCATAGTCAAAGGTGAGTTACTACTGTTTTTCAATACAGAGGTTCTTTATTCATTTATTATCTAAAGATTTACTTCTGACAAATCAAGGTCATGGCCTTCTATCCACAGAAAGCTGAGCTCCCTCAAAGTGGTGAGCATGAACACTGCATTGGGTACCACCTGTGCCAATAGGTACTTTGCTAATGATCACATTTTCAGTAGCAACTGTATCTCCTCTGAAATGAAAGTAGTAAAAGGTGCACTGCCAGTATGACAAATCATGGATTTGTCAGTCCCTGTATAGTAGCTTAAAACTAATGCTCTTTAATCAGATCATGTCTCCTTCTTACATTTCATTATTTTATTTTTTTGCTAGGAATAGGCTTTTTACTCCCATAAAATGGGAGTAAGAGGAAGGGTTCTGTTTTTTGCCTTAGTAGTATTTATTAGGTTCACTAGTAAAGATTTATCTAAAGGCTGCATCCTCTCAGAAATCCTCAGGGAAGGATGGGGTGAGATTAGAGTCGTAAAATGTCACTGACTGCTAAAGAGGAATGTGATACTTTCCACTGCAGAGAAAGATGAAGAGGAAAAGTCATGTTGTTTGGTTTTGTCTGCTATTACAGCCACACTTGATTATCAATTTCAGTGGAAAAAACCTCAAGGTCAGAAAGATACTGTGAACAAAAGCATTCTGGACATTTCAATGATGGAAGTTTGCAGAAGAGCAGCACAATTTTTCACTTTATAAGTGAGTATGTGTCAGAATCCTGATTACATAATCCTGCTGTGAATCCCGTATTCTCTGAACTGAACAGTGAATGTGCCACTCCTTAGTTTGCAAATAGTCTTCCATCAGGTGTACTTCAATACCTATGTGTGAAAAGAGAAAAAAAACAGCTCTCTGTTTGGTAGGAAGATAGCTCAGTTTCTCTGTCTTATTTATTGCTAGCTGTGAGGCTGACAATATCAGAAGTAATTAAGGTTCTAGTATATTGTCTCAGACACCAGAGATTTGATGTAGACTAGGGTCACTTCCCATACAAATCAGCAAACAGCAGTTGATAAAGTTGTAAATATTACTGGGAGAGTGATTTCAGTTGGTGACCAGATGTGAGACAGTCCTTATCCCTGAGATCTGAAAGACAGGAGTGACAAGGAATCTGGTTCTTGGGAATTTTTCTGACCTGTTCATTACATAGCTCTGGGGCTATGATGAAGTACAAAGGAATAGCAAGATTATGAATTATAGAAATAATGACACCAATAGTTATTGGAATATTTGCATTGAGGTTTATTATCACCAGAGAGAAAAAGAAGGAAAAACAAGGAGAGTAGAACAGCAGATGAAATAGGAAGAAGATAAAAGAAAATTACAATTATAAACCTTTTATATGGTTGTTACATAAAACAGAAAAAGATAAAATACCTTTCAAATGGAACAACAAGTGTTATTTCTCATTTTTTCTTATAATTCCAGCTGCTACACCTCTGATTCTTTGTGTTCTCTGGTTGTTGTAGGCAAGGTCAGTAAGTGTGGGTTATGTGAAGGGACAGTGAGTAGGGTCAAGAACAGTTTGAATGGCAGAGCTCAGAGGATCATGATCAGCAGAGTAGAATCCAGTTGGAGACCTGTAATCAAAGGCATTCCCCAGAAATCAGTACTGGATCCAGCTTTATTTAACTTGTTTATCAATGACTTGGGCAAAGGAATAGCATGCACCCTCAGCAAGTTTGCTGATGACACAGAACTGGGCAGAGTGGCTATTACACCTAAAGTCTGAGCTGCCATTCAATGGGACCTTGATAGGCTGGAGAACTGAGCAGAGAGAAACCTAATGAGGTTCAACGAGGGCAAGTGCAGCATCCTGCACCTGGGGAGGAATAATCCCAGGAACCAGCACAGGCTGAGGGCCCATCTACCAGAGAGCAGCTTGGCAGAGAAGGGCCTGGCAGTGTTGATGGGTGAGAGCTGACCAGGAGCCAATGCCCTTGCAGCCAAGAGGGCCACTGGAATCCTGGGGAACCCTGGGAAGAGTGGCCAGCAGGCTGAGGGAGGTGATCTGCCCCCTGCTCTGCCCTGCTGAGGCCACATCTGGAGTCCTGTGTCCAGTTTAGGCTCCTCAGCACAAGAAAGACAAGGAGCTCCTGGTGAGGGTCCAGCAGAGATGGTTTGGGGTCTGAAGTATTTTTAAGGAGGTGAGGCTGCAGGAGCAGGGCCTGCTTAGTCTGGAGAAGAGAAAGCTGAGAGGGGACCTCACTAATGCACAGAAGTATCTCAAAGGTGGCTTCAAGAGGATGATGCCAAACTCTTTTCAGCAATGCCCAGTGACAGGGTGAGGAGCAATGGCCAAAACTAAAACCAAAGAAGGGTGGCAGAGCACTGGGACAGGCTGCCCCTGGAGGTTGTGGAGCCTCCCTGTCTGGAGACCTTCAAAATCCACCTGGACACATTCCTGTGTCCCTGCTCGAGGTGACCCTGCCTTCACAGGAGGTTTGGACTGGCTGAACTCCAGAAGTCCCTTCCAACCCAGAAGATTCTGTGATTCCATTTCATGCTGGTTTTTTGTGCTACCTTTGCCTTTTTGCTACTTCATTATTTGTATATCAATGAAATGCATCTGAATGAATGAACCAGTTTTGCCTATAACAACACTGAAATGTGAAATGAAGAAAATTAAAATCTAACTTACTAAAGTACAGACTCTGCTCATTTTTTGTTGCCTTTTTGATTTCAAAATATCATTCATTCTCAAGAAGAGAAACAGGTTTAGGATAATATGCAGAATTGAAACCTGTGACAATTGAAATAATAATGAATACAACAGTGCAGATAATATTTTGATGGAAGTAGGTGCAGTTGAATTATCCACTGCAGATGAATAAGAATGAATCATCAAAATGTTCTAATTCTGCCACAAGAATAGAAGGGTAAGACAAATATTTTAAAGATATTAGCTATTTTAAATAATTAGTAGTCATTAAAGGAGTTATTTAATAGTTGAGTTTCTTATACCTGCAGTTTAGTCATAGTAAAATCTTCGAGAACAAAAAGGTTTAAACCCCTAAATGCCTCACAGTTTTGCCATGTACAATTTGATTCACTCACAATAGAACAGATTTAAAAAGCAAACATATAACCCCCAGAAAAAACCCACAAAAATCCGGACAAAAACAAGAACCCCCCAAAAAAACCAACAAACACATAGTCTGGTTGAGGTTAAAAAACAAAGTAGATCTGCATTCTTTTGTGCAAATCTTTTTTTATGCTCAGTTATGTATCTGCAAGCCAGAAAATCACTGAATATATTTTGGCTACTCTAGATAGCGCACTTCGAGGTATGTAAAATCTCCCTGAGACTGAAAGATCCCACAAGGAGATGAATTTCTGTCATTTTGAAAAGAGGTACAGTATTTTGTAACATTACCTCAAAACATTACCTTCACGGAAGAGCTTGTGGACCTCCATGTATAAAATGCTCATTAGCCACTGCAAGGCAACGTGAGGAGTCTTAATCCTGGGGGAGATCAAGAGAACTCATGTAAATGTCTCACTGTTTCTTCTGTGAAGATAAACATCCCTGTACATAAGATTTTCTGCAGTAAAGTTGTCATAGGATAAATTCTGCAATCATTACACCTGCTGAGTAGCAGACTACCACATGAACATAGTTTGGAGCAAAATGAAGTTTATGGTAGGAATTTATTTCAGTAGATCATCCAAAATTAAGTCAAGTCCCCTCAGGATGGTGTCCAGAGATGCCTTAAAAGAATAAGATTATCTGCAAGTATATTGGTGAAAATCAGCAAATGTCCTACTATTTCAATATGAATGTTAGTCTAAGTCAGATCAGTGAAATACCAAAAGTTTGAGATGAAGGTGATGCAGGTCAGTGATGTAGGGGATGTAGCTTGACCCCACCCACACCTTGAAAATGCAGAGCTAACCACTTCATTCAGCTTCTCACTTTTGTACAGGACAAAAAAATATCATAGAATTAGAAAAGTCACTGTCTTAGTTTAGAAGACAGGTATCGCTAAGGACAAACAGGACCTTCTCTTGAAATGAAGCCTCTATCCGAATTGTTCTAATTTTAGAATTAAGGGGGCTCTCAGACAAAGTTGTGAGGATATGGATAACAGTTCTTTACTTATGTTTAACAAGGTAAAACAGAACAACAATAATTATGATATGAACAACAGACAGAACCCGGGAAACAGTCACAGTGTTTTTTTGCTGCTTGTACTCCTTTCTTCCGTTGGTGCTGTTACCGTCACAGTCGCTGTGGTGCAGAGTCCCGGGGTGCTGGAGATGAAGCAGAAGCTCCCTGGCAGTGGCTGGAACTGTAGCCGTGTCCTGGCAGGGCAGGGGGTGCCGGCTGAGGTGTAGAGAAACCCTCGGAGCAGGAGCGAAGGAGCAGCGAGGGGACGAGCAGGAACTGAAGTGCGCGGCTCCCGGCGAGGCAGACAGGGCCTGCCACAGGATTCCCGGGACACACACGAAGAGAGCGTGGCAGGGAAAAAATCCCCTTGAACTCCGTTCCCGTGGTGCCAGTGAAGAAAAACCGCGAGATCTCTCCACCAGCACACCCTCCAGCAAAAAACGAAGTCCTACTTGCCCTTCTCCTCCCCCCACCTCAGCCACTTCTTCTGTCTCTCTTAACTATTTTCAAGTATCCAGACATTAGTTACTTGGCAACTTATGGGAAAAGAAATTCTACAAGAGAACCCAACCCCCAACAGTCACAAACAAAACACTTTGAAAAATTAATATTTCTGTAAATATGTCTGCCAGAATTATTAGATAAAAATTATGTGTCCTAAGGTATTATTCTTAAAATTACTTTTCAGTACATTTTTATTTGAAATCAGTCTATCGGTCAGAGAACAAAGCATTTTGTTAAGAAAAATCTGCCATTGTCATACAATTATCTAGGTGCACTCTGTTGATGGACCCTCAAACCTATATAAAATGTGTGGATATTTGAGACTTAATGAGAATAACAAATGCGAAAAAACAATTATAATGTAAAAATAACAATTTATTTTCTGTCTGATGAAATTTTATCATTTGTAAGAGGGAGTTCTTCTCTACTTGAAGTAAATCTTCATCAACCACGTGAGGAGAGGATGGCATGTCCAGGTTTGTTTTTAAGGTTTTGCACAGAGCAAAGTTTTTGGACTAGAATCACGTTATCTCAGGTCAGTGTAGCACTGATTTGGAGCTTAGAAAACTGCAAACTGCAGCTCCTATGCTAGGTTCAAGTAGGGGTAATTGATTTTTAGTTTTAAACCAAGACCTGGAGCTTAAAATCTATGTGCACAAATCCAAGACAATGCTAATATAACATTCAGCAACAAATAAAACAACAAGCGTGTAACATCTGTTTCTTGGCTCACATAGAAAGTTGTGGCAAGAGGTCATGTGAAATGTTTCCCATCCTCCTAGGAAATTAGCAAGAAACATTGTCTGCCACTAATTTCCAAATGAGCTGCAAAGTGAAAGCTAGTCATTGTCTGCCAATGATGAGTGTAATTTTGCAGGGCAATTACAATCAGCAACTATTTTCGTCAAGATATTAGTTTGCAAAATAGTTGTGGTCTGGTGCACATTCAGGTTAGTGATTTCTGGATTTAGTGGTTTCTGGGTGTGGTGAGCTCACCCTGTGAGCTGCAGCAGAGCTCTCACCACTACAGGGTTCAGCAGTGTGACAGGACGTTTCCATAGAGCCCGAGGTGCTCTTTTACCATCTGAAATGCCTGTGTGGGTGTTTGTCTCTGGGTTCATTGCCTCACCAGACACTGTGTCTAATTTGGAATTACTTTTGCTTCTGCATGTTCTTTGCTTCTTGTCTTTCTATAAACCCTATGTTGGGAGCAGGAGCTCCTGAAATCTCCTAAGTAAAACCCATGGCCTGTGCTAGTGGTGCATGAGTGTTCCCTCTTTGCTGCTTCTGTCAGAGTAAGGTTTTCCAAACATTTTTCATCCTTGGATTTCTTTGATCAACTGCTAATATGATCTATTTGCAACATACAACACATGAATAAAATGTTCCAAATTTTATTGGGCAGCAATTGGAGTTTGCATGTATTTGACTAGATTTTTTTCTTGTTTCTTGATGTGACTGATAAATTTCCAGGATAACCTGACTTATAGAAGCTGAATTGTGACAGAATACTGGGGTACTTCAGAAGAAAAGAATGTTACAATGGAGGTAAACTACTAGTAAATTTATGTTTATGAATATTCTTTAACCTTTTTTTATGAATACATAAATGGATACCATCTGTAGATCATGTAGTACTAATCGAATTATCATCAGTTGTGAATCTGCAAAATTCCTGTGAAAAAAATCCATCATTTCATAGCAACTCATGAAGCTGGGAACTCATGCAGCAGAAGCCAGCTGGGTTTTCACAGCCAGCAGCATACAAACCTGGCCTATTTGACAACAGCAGTCTCACCAAAGTGCCTGTTGCCAGATCCAGCCTTCAAGGATCCGTGTCTGAAGGCTGTGGCAGCAGGGTGTTCAGACAGAAATGAATGGGAAATGTGTTGCCATGTCAGTGTGACCAGCTGTCTCCCTGCAGAGAGCTGAGACAGGCATTTAGGTTGAGATCCAGAGTGTTTTCATTACAAAGCTTTTCGCTCTGTGCCCAGGGCTGAGCAGTGATACTCCAGCAGTGCCACTACCTGTGTGTGTTTACTGGTCTGAGCTGGAGATTTTTGGTATTTTAATGCATTTCTTTTTTCAGTGAGTGGGTGCCTAAAGTTAACTGAAATGTAAGCCTTCAAGTAAAGATACAAATCACCCAAATCTACAGTCAATTTTGGAAAAACATTGCTGTGCATTCTGTCAGCACCCTGTATCCAGAGCCAGTAAGTTAAGGCCAGCTTGCCCTCAGCTTGGGTCAGAATACAGCTGATTCTACGTTTGCATACTTGTGTGCAAGAGAGAATTCTAGCCAACTTGAGACTTCTGATTACCTGAGAAATCTTGGTTCAAATAGATAGTCTTTCTTAAGCTTTCCAGCTGCATTTTTCAAGAGTCCAGTCCAGCTGCTGGCTGTGCCAAGCCATGGAGCTGCAAAGGATTTAGAGTTCAGGTATCATGTGGTCACATTGCCTTTGGATCAAGAATTTGCTCTCTGTGAAACAAGTGCCAGCTGTGTCTTGCTCAATGCAGACAAATAAATAAAAACCAACAATAAACCTTTCAAGGAGGTTGGCTAAGGACTCACTTTTTGGAAAGCACACTTTATTTCTCTGTGAGTCAGCTCCAAATCCTAAGGATAAAAGCTTCTTCACATCACATGGATGTTGGGAAATATAGAGCTGTGTGTGAATCCCATCATCAGCTGCAGATTTTATGAGTGCCATAAAATCCCATTGTATAATTGACAGAATTTGGATCAGATATAAAAGATGTGTTGAATGGGGAAGCCAAAATAAAGCACTGAGTTTCTGATCATGGAATAAATGCTGGAGATTTTAGGCAGTGCTTAAAACAGGAATTTGTGATTTAGTGGAATAAGAATGTGGAATAATGAAAATAGTTACTGAAATGCTTAAGATTGTGCCACATCAACTTATAAGAAAAATAATTAAATGCGTGTGTTTGGCTTTAACTCTGGTATTTAAAAAGCCCTCATTTTTTTGTTTAATATTTATAAAACAGCAAAGCAAACAAAATTTTAAAACATGTTTTTATTTCCTTTGCCTGTTATGTTTTCTATTTCTACTGAAATATAAACATGCTCTATTATTAATACATTCAGATATGCTTGTGAGTGGGAGGAATGTTCAAAATTCTCCTCATTTCAGAAGTCCCTGTATCACACCAATTCCTTCATTATTATCCTGTGTCTCAGAAATATCAAATACTCACAATCTTTCAAATTTACTTTCCTTTATCTGCCACCTTCATGCCTCTGAAGGCAAAAGGAAATCTGATTCCAGGTCACGGTGCAGAGGATGTTTCCTGTTTCCAGGCTCATCCTGGAAGCACAGAGTATTCTGACATTTGCAAAAATGCTTGAGGCTTGCAGTAGCTGTAATTTAATGCAGGTTGATGTGATTTCTTGGGCAGATTTCAGGATACCCTCATTCATCCTGTATCCAACAGTAAAGGAAAAAGTCATGGATCATTTTGAAAAACAAATGTGTAACAGATACTCCTATGTACACTGCTTGGTTTTCTCATTTTTGCTTTCTGCTATTTCAGCCATGGAATATTTCAGTCATGTTTATGCATGACACTGCAATATTCATTGGCAGAGCACAAACACCTTTGCAAACGTTGTTATTACACATTACAAACAAAAATACTGGAGTCAAAGAGAGGAGATGTCCTGACAAGATACAAAAAAAAAAAAAAAAAAAAAAAAAAAAAAAAAAAAAAGAAAAAAAAAAAAGTGATAAGCTGTGTAGGTTTCTTGTGCAATGCCATGACCCCTCCACTACATCTGTCCAGAAATTTTTATTCTGTTGAATAAAAAGCAACAGGGTAAGATGGAGGCTGATGTCATGCAATGATCAGTGGCAGGAATAAATTTGAAAATGTGAATAAAAATGAGAATGCATTAAGAGGCAATATTATTCTTGAAGAGAAACAACTGTATATTTTAAATATATTTAATATATTCTGTTTTCAGACATAAAGGTATTAGCTCAGAATGATGTTTCCAAAACCATGTATGGTGTCTTTTTTTGAAAGGTCGAGCTGACAGTGAAGAAAACCTGACAGAGTTTGGTGGCTTTGCCTACCTCAAGTTGACATTCCAGAAGAGTTGGGTCATTCCCACCATTGCAACACTATTCTGTCCTTTGTGGCAAAACAAATTATTGTTTTAAAATTAATCTATTAAATGAAATAAAAAACTAAAATTTTAAAATTAAAAATGAATAAAATTAATTTTTAGAAAGAGATTAGTAAAAACTGAATTATTAAGGGCTCGATCTGCTAAAACTTTATTTAAAAATAGTAAATTTGGAACACTCTCGCATTCTTGTATTCCATATGAACTCTTCTAGGAACAGAATTGATCCCAAAAGCTTTATCACTACAGAAAATAAACAAAATAGTTAAATATTCTTAATGACTTTAAAACCAGTGAAACAAAAAAAAAAAGTTTTGTTTGTGCTATGAAACAGAAGAATTTGATTTCCACAGTTTAGCACTCACAGGTCTGTACTGTTAAAGGCAAAGACCAATTTTCCTTTTGTTTCTTCTTCCTTACTGAGAGTATCCTGTTAAATAGAGCTTATTCTACCCTCTTTGGAATCATTTTCTCAATAGATACAGATGTACAGGTTACTAAACTCAAAAATTATTACCAAACGATATACTAATGTATATTAAATGTATTAAGAAGATGCAACCATGCTTGCCTGTGTTTAGTGTTTTACCAGCCAGCCACAGCACTGGTGTTCTTGTGAATGTTCACATGCCAGCTTCAGGATATCAAAATGTTAACATTTCACAAACAAACCTAACTTCACAGACTTGCAGGTGAGAAAGCACTGAATTCAAATCATCTGTGTAAAAATTTTTCTTTTTTCCTTTTTATTTTCTGTCAGTAATTCTGCCAACAGTTATCTGGATTAATCTCTCTTTCCCATCAGGTTATATGGAGTAATTTCCTAATACTAAGAATTCAAGTTTTTGCTCTCTTTTGTAACCTGAAACTGTCATTTTCAATAATATGATTTTTCTCATTTGTTTTCAAAAGTGGTCATATTATGTATATTCAGTAGCTTCAAGTATAAGCGTTCTTTTTTTTTTTTTTTTTAATAATGCTTAAATTTTTGCTCTTGATTGTGATGAAACAATATCAACAAACCAAAATAAATAAATACAATCAATTCTCCATAATGTCTATATCTGGAAATTTGGTTGGATTATACAGAATTTTGTTTCCCAAAGATACATACTCTTTACACACAAACACAAAGAATAACTCTATACTAAAATCAATATTATGCTAACAACTTTCAAAAGAAGACAATCAATCTCAGCCTGATTCTGTAGCTGTGAGCATATTAAAAGACTCTACTGGAATTGAATTGCCCAGACAATTATTTCTTTTACGACATGAGAAAAGTCTGATATGTCTCAAAGGATACGGCATTACTTACTTCTTACCTTCAACGACTCACTGGATACAGATTAGCTTTCAGTTTATTATTAAAAGGAATATTTATGAATGTAACACACATCTTTCAAGAATTTTATAAAGTGTGGCAAGGTAATTAGTTCCAGAAATATTGTTCCAGATATTTTTAGGTCAGGATAACAACTATGATGATAGTGGTAGGAGTCTGTCTTCTTCAAGCACACATCAGAAGTGAAACTGAAGTTATGTGCCCTAATGACAGAGAAATTAAAAAATGAATTAAAAATTAATTTTAAAATTAATTAAAATTTTATTTAATAAATTCAACAAAATCCTGTGGCTTCATGTAATTCATTGTCTACACTACTGGAGTTGGATACAGTGCACTTCTGTGGAAGACTTACTTTGACAATAACCCGTCAAAGAAGATAACATTTTTGGAGCAAATATATAGGAGGTATCACTGAGAGTTCAGAATGCCAAAATTGCCTCTGAAGTACCTTAGGAAGGAAAAGGAAATGTTATACATCCATCATCATCCTCTTCCCAGGGTTTCCAGGGACTCACATGGTTGGCTGCCAGCCCACTGTGTATCTCTCTTCAGAGATTCATGTTTAGATTCTCTTCACTGTGAATTCCAAAATCGGTGCATAAAAACCATGGGGTCACAGACTGGGTAAGGTTGGAAGGGCCCAACCTCCCTGCTCAAGCAGGGTCGTCCTAGAGCACCTGGCACAGGGTCACATTCAGGTGGCTCTCAAAAATCCTCAGTGAGGGAGTCTCCACAAGCGGTCTGGACAGCCTCTTTTAGTGCTTGGTCACCAGCACAGGAAAGTTCTTCCTCATATTCAGATGGAATTTCCTATGCATCACTTTCTGCCTGTTGCCCTTGCCCTAGTGCTCAGCCCCACTGAGAGGAGCCTGGCTCCATCCTCTTGGCACCCTCCCTTTAGATCCTGACAGAAAGTGGTGGGGTCCCCTCTGTCATCTCTCTCCAGGCTGAACAAGCCAAAGTCTTTAGGCTTTTCCTCGTATGAGAGATGCTCCAGTCCCTTATTACCTTTGTAGCCCTCCTCTGGACCTGGGATTCCATGTCTCTGAGGATCCCAGCTCTGGACACAGCACTCCAGCTGTGCCTCACCAGGGCTGAGTGCAGGGGCAGGATCTCCTCCCTCGACCTGCTGGCAGTGCCCTTCCTAATCCACCCCAGGACACTGTTTGCCTCCTTGGCCACAAGGACACACTGCTGGCTCTGGACAGCTTCTTGTCCACCTGGATCCCAGGTTCTTCTCCACAGAGCTGCTTCCAGCAGCTCAGCCTGGCCTGGTGCAGGGGTTATTCCTCTCCAGGTGCAGAACCCTGCACGTGCCTTTGCCAAAGTTCAGTCAGTCCTCTGCCCATCTCTCCAGCTTGCCAAGGTCCTTCTGGAGGGCTGCACAGCCCTCTGGGGTACTGGCCCCTCCTCCTAACTCTGTCCTCGGCAGACCTGCTGAGGAGGCACATGATCTTGTGTAATACTGAAAACTGGTTCAGAGGAAACCCCCATCGAATTCACTCTTTGCATTTCTGTGCTGGTCTCACTCCACAGAAAAGCCTTCTTCACCAGCAAGGGCTTACAGTAACAATTCCCTTGGTCTCTATCATATCTCAGGATTTCAGCTTTCTTACAGTTTCTTTCAAAGTGATGACAACTCGAAGGGGAGAGAGACACATCTGAGCATATCTATCATTGCAGCAGCCTTCTCCCTTTTTGCAAGCTACTCAAAGATTCAATCCTATTCTTGTCTTTAGCACAGCTGTCTTATCCCTTCACACATGGCTGTTAAAATAGATCCATAATATACTGAAGTCCTGTCCTCAGGTTACTCTTGCACAAAACTTTCCATTGAATCCATATCTTTACTTTTATGCAACCAGTCACTGTCGTTCTTCAATTTCATCTCCTGTCCCACACTATTCATGGCCTGTCTTTAATTGTTTCATAAAATAATTATATGCATTGCCACAAAGTGGCAATATACCTTGCTTTCTACAGATACATGGATGCAACATAATGAGTCATAAACACTACAGTTATGTGTTTGATGTTTTCATTTCACTGCTATATTTTATAGTAACATTTTCTAACTCAGAGCAAAGCCAAGGCCTTTGACTAGAATGCTTTTGGGCAATGCTCATAAGTAATGACAAATCCCACATGTGTATTTACATATACTTCACCCTCAAATTTATTATAATTTTATTCAGGACATATGTTCTGCAGAAATATAAAAAATAATAAAACCATAAAAATGCACCATTACTTCATGAGGGGGGTGTACATAAAGGATATAAACCCAAATAATATTGAAATTTAAGTTCGGAAAGAGAGCAAGATACTAACAGACTTTTATGGGAAAAGAGTACTTAATTTCCTAGTAGACAGCAGGAAAAGTACACCTAAGCTTCAAGTGAGAATGAATGATTGAATAATCCAAATATTAATCTATATCTTAGGATTCAGAACTCTGCAGAAAATGATTTCTACTCTGCTACCTTCTTTTGTTTCCTCCTTTGTCAGAAATGAACCTGAGCTATCAGTGGGAGGAAAAAGTCAAAATTAGAGACACGAAACACAGAATTATTTACTTGTTAGGGCCATGGGTGAGCAGTTAAACCATTGCTCCTCTTATTAGATTAATGCACTTACAAAGTCATAATTCAAAGTGGTTCACAGTCTCACCTTGACAGGGCTATGGGGAGACTTGGAGGTCTTAGGTGGACTCATGCCCTGAGGGCAAGGTCTTCCTAAAGCTTGAGCTGAAAGATTTACAAACGTGCTGCTTTACACATGATCTGGAGATACATGACATTTCAAATTCGTATCTGAAAAGAAGCTCAAAGCAGACAAAGAACAGTGTTAAAACATGAATTATGTATCATCCTCCCATGTATTTCAGCTACTTCTGAGCTTGTTTTACTTCTCTCACTTGTTCCATCTCCCAGCCCAGCCCAAACTCAAATTCTCAGATATCTGAAACACATCGGGACAGGTTATGCTTCCATCATCTCACATTTCTGACATACTCTTTGTGAAAATTGATTAAATTGATCCCTTAAACATGCAATAACAGCAATGAGGATGAGGAAGTTTCCATGTGAGCGCAATTTAGGACCAGAAGATTTGCTAAGGATAAAGGTTTTCTTGACCTTGGAAGATAATTTGAATTAAAGAAGGGCGTATGAATTTTGCTGTGAGTGTGAATCCAGGCTAGAATGAAGCAAATTTACTCATGAGCAAGGATATCTGTTATCATGATTGCTCCAGAATAACTGTTCTCTACCAAGTCTTCTTCTGTGTCTGAAAAGTAGCACTGAATATATGACTTTCTAGAGCTCAAAGGCTTGTGGTCATTCAGAACTAAAAAGCTAATTTAAAATGAACTTTTTCTCACTTTATATATTAGTGCACCATTTTAAAATCGGTGTGGCTAACTGCAGTTATTCCTAATTTAAACAAGCTTACCAAATAGCAATTACACCTTACAATTCTAAATCCTAAGATGCAAATGTACAGCTGTAGAAATGCATGTCACGTTCATAGAAGCAGGTAAAATGTGCCCACTTCAGAGAAAATTTGCTTTGTTAGCCTTCTTAAATATGTGCTACTTTTAAAGGTACATACCATAAGTATATATGTAAAATATACACACATATACCACCTACATGTAAAATATATTATGAGAAAAAGAATTTTGTCTAAATTGTTATGGACAGTAACCTTGTGTTTATACATTGTCCTGCAACTTAGCTATGAGTGTTGAAGGGTTGTGCCTTCTTGTGGAATACCCAAGGTTTTGTTAGATTTCTTCAGGGATGGTGTATATATTTTAGATATTAATAACTGTTTACCCACACCCTCAGCATGAGTCCTTTTTTGTCTAATAATTGATCGAGATTGGTTGTTGTTTTTGTTGTTGCTCTAGGCATTTGTCTCAAACTTAGAAGACAAATAAGGAAATGTCACGTAAGAGAAAAAAACCTATGCAGAAATTGATGAATGACTAAGTAAGTGGCAAGTGCTTGCTTCATCTAGCTGTTTGCATGCTGTATTTCAATTATTCTGTGAGTGGGACCATAGAACCAGTCTAAAAGCATGGTAGCCAGCCAGCTTTTCCCAGCCCATCCTGAGGGAACTTTCCCTGGAGAGGCCTTATCAAACACCATATGATGGCTTTCTGCTCTGCAACACTGGTGGGGTTTATATTGTTTAGTAGAACAGCCTGGATTGAGTGATAAACCCTGCTTGTTTGTGTGAAAACCTGTAATACAGCCAAATGAGAAGTTTTGCATAATTGAAGAAAAGAGAGAAAGGAAAGCATGCAAATAGAGCAGAAAAATAGGTGTCTTGGAAAAGAATGTCTCAGAGAAAGTGATGTAGGGATTCATAGTGGAGAGACAACTCAATTGGAACTGTCCTTATAATGTTAGGTCAAAAAGGCCTAATGCAATCCCTGGATAAATACAGAGAAAAAGAGTGAATAGAAGGAAAGAAGCGATTTTGATTCTGTGCTGGGAAGTCATGTAGGATTTTTGTCCAACATTTTTGAAAACTTGTCAAAAATCTGAAGAGGTGCCAAAAGAGATGTAAGAATGAGTTTGGGGGTATAGGAAGTCTCTTTTAGGAAGGTACTTAGAGCTTATTTTGTTTAAACTTTAAAAAACAAGTCTGAGAAGTTAGCTGAATGATGGATATAACCCAACGTTCTTTTAAAAGGAGAAAACACTGGAAAATGAAGGGCTTATTAACACAGGCAAGAGAGGAAGTGCAAGGTTTAGTAAATGCAGAGGAAGCCCAGGGCAACTGAAACATAGTTTTAAACAGTGAGTCTGGTTAATCACTGGACCAGTTGTGGAGGGGAGTAGATTTCCTGTCACTGTGACACACAGAGGGAACACAGCAACACACACAACAGGGGTTCAGGCAGAAAAGAAGAAAAGAACTCTCTCCTTTATTGTTGACCTCGCATATATAAGTTTCTGGACAGTGACCAGAGATTGCACAGAGAAGTTCCCACCTCTCCATCTCCACTGGTCACTTGTGAAGTCCAGCAGGTGATATCTTTTCACAAAGGAATGCAAACATGATTCTTGTTTATCTCACAATTCATGAGAACTGACTCCATCATACAAAACAAATCAGAAGGCTGATTTTCAGGGATAACAATTTCCCATGCTTTAGTCTTCACATCCAGAAAGAGAGTCTTTTGGGTAGGAGGAGAAAAGCAGCAGATGAACTGACCAAATTTGAGTCATCCCAAAACCAGCTGGGAGCAGACCCTGCATAAGTCAGGAGTCCATAAAGTTCATTGCAGAAAGTAAGAGCAGGAAAGGAAACCAGAGTCTGCAGCTCTGCTCTGGCCATTCTCCCCTTACCCAAGCCTGGCTCTTCTGGGGTTAGGAAGCATGGCAGCAGCCTGGTGTAGGAAATGTGAAAGATGACCTGGGAGTAGGGTGGGTTTAGGTCCCTGCTTCTGCCATAAAGTTGTGGTTCCATGGGCAGAAAGAAGGGACAAAACCCCTGGAGAAATGCAGAGAGCCTGAAAGGGAGTGTGGGCAGTGCCAGCCCTTGGCAGTGCCTCTGCTCACACCCAGCAGGACTCCAGGACCCTGCTAGGTGTCAGTTTGTTTCTGAGTCACTGTCTCATGTGTGCTCACATATATATATATATGTGTGTATACTCCCCCGTTCACCAAAATTGCCACAAAGCTATTTATTATTCATGAAAAATCCCCTTTTGTTGCCTCTACATTTAGTCACAGTCTTTTTCTTCACTAATTAGCCAGTTGAAATTTTCGTAAGAAGTAGTTTCTAAGGGTCAGCCTAAATATTTTCGCATGTGTATCCTAAACTAATTTTCTCTAAATATACATTCAGGTTCAAATAGTACAATTTAATTTGAATACGCAATCATTTTTATTCATTTTTACCTTCCTGAATAGAAGAATTTCTGTTTAATCAAATATTTTGTGGTGGAGTAGTCGTAGTCAAAAAAGGGAAAATAAATATCTAAAGCCTCTGATATAGTGGTGGCATTCCCTGCCTTCATTTTGGAAAGCAGAATATTGAAATAATTAATCTGAGACCTCTTGTATTTGAAGTAGATTTCTCATTCTAAATGGTAATCTACATTTGGATCGCTTTATTTCCTTTTCTCTGAACTTCTCTTAACTGATTTCAAAATAGATAGGAACATGTTTCTGGCAAACATAACTGTTTATGCAAAGGAAAGGGGAAAGCCTCCTTGTTCTAGCTGGAAGATTCTTTACCCTGAAAAAGTCATTAGAAATGTAAAGAGATGTGACTCAAAGTCCAGAATTTAAACTTTAGCTGTAGGAAGTGTTTTCCAAACAATTTTTCTAGTTGCTATTTCTTTTTATTTTCCTGTGGGATCCTTATGAAATATATAGAGAGGAGGTCCCACACTGTCTCAGATTTTACTCCTTTGAGAAATCTCCTGTGTCTGTAAGTTATGGAAAGCTGTTGTTAATGAGAGAGGTGCATGTCCTACAACTTCAGAACATGAATAATCCACTCTTCTTTGGCATTCAGCTTCTGTCACCTTATTTTGGTATTGTTAAATCCTGAAAATATATTCCCTGAATACATCTCTGAAATACATTTAACCACAAGCACTTATCTATGTTGTCAAATAGAAAGTGCTTCCATGGCTTCATGATCTTCATGGCAGCTTGGAAAATGCTGATAGGCACTCTGGGTTAACACTTTTGCTGTCTGTGTTGTGGAATCTTGTCTGCTGTTTTCACTCATAATACCTAAATGCAAATGTAACTACTTCTGCTTTTAGCTGAAAGCTCATTTCACATCTGCCAAAATACAACTTTCAGGAGATAACAGCAGATTTTATTTTTTTTTCTTACGCTATTTGAGTACTGAAAATAAAAAAGTACTTACTCTATTTGAACTGAAAAACTGAAAGCAGATACTATGTATCCATTTACAGCGTAAATAATAATTATCCATATAAAAGGTTAGGGGTTTCTTCATTATTTTAAAAATTACCTTATTTAGATGAGAAAACTATTCAGCTTCAAAAGAAAATTAATAAAAATTGCAGTGAAAGTTATAAAAATATCTTTTAAACATTTACTTCTTTCCCCAAGAAAGGAAAACAGATTCAAAAATCTTCAAGCCTTAATCCATACAATATTATCCACCTCATTTCACTTTGTCAGTGTGTACTTGTGTCAAAATTATGTTATAGCTATAATTTGATGGAGTCAATCCAACATTCTTAACATTCTCAGAGAGTGAGTATAGTCTGGTTTCAGGCCTGAAGTTCTGGTTTTCTGACGTTTTGGTTTTCTGATGTTTTGGTTTTCTGAAATTCTTTCCCAGGGAAAATGGGAAAAACAAGATGAAATGTTTTCGTAACCATATCTATGTTGTACATTCCTTCTGGGAGGAGGGATCTCTGGTTTGATCAATGTGGGTGAAGAGGTTTGTCTTTCTCTCACCAATCACATAGGTCTGTGGAAAATTGTATCCAAGGGAGAACAATCCCTAATAAGGAACTTTTATGCAGCCTTTGAGAAAAATCACAAAAGGAGTCCATGTGGTGTGTTATCCCACAGAGACAAGCTAGCTCTTGTTGACCACAATGGATGCTCAGCATTTGATTAATAAATTCATAATAAATAAATTATGACAATAAACTCATGGGTGAATTTATTAATCAATGATAACAGTGAATTGATTAATCAGTGATAGAAAATTTCTAGTGGGGGAGGCAATAAATCTAGTGGCTAACCAAAGAGAGATCTCTGGAGGGATGGGAATTCTGAAGCAACTATAGATGACCTGGGTTTTTTCCACGAGAGACATGAGTAAGAACAACCAGAAGTCAGACTTCAGAATACTTCAGTTATCTGTATATATTGCCACATTTGGGGGCAAAAACAAACTTTCAGTTCCTATTAGGGCTGCTAAATAGAGAATTATATCAACTTTGAGTTCCATCTTATTGCAACTGATAATCATGGAAAAAGTGTTTATTAGTGGTAGCTCAGCAAAGACAGATCATGAGGGAAGGTGTGTGGGACTTTTTTTTAATTTTTTTTTAAATTTTTCTTTTTTTTTCCTGAAAAGTTCATCAGTTTCAGATTGTTAAAAAAGTTGACCAGAAACCAGTTGGTCAGCTTGAAGGCTAGCAAGTTCCTAGTTACCCAGACATGATTTGTAGTGGAGACTCTGAAAATACAGCACCATTAAACTTCTCGTAAAATGTTTAAGCATATCTTAGTTTGTCTGCCTGAGCAAGCCTCTGACATTTGCCAAAAGTGGCAGATTCCTGACTCCTCATAAAGCTACAGCATCCCATCAAAACAGGAAGATAGCAATATTACAATCACATAAGTTGTTTCACTGAGTAATTAGTTCCTCCCTAAAAATTGATGTAATTGCATTAGGTTTAGAATCTGCCGTTATTTCCTTAATCTGGTGTTAACATTAAAGGAAAGATAAATTTCACATACCATAATATTTGGCCTTTTGCTTCCCAAAAGATGAAACATTAGAAATACAGATTCTTTTTAGAGTAATATGCATTGCTTTTGCCTACCTGCAGTCCTTACTGTAGCTGTCTTTATGGAGCAAATGCTTCCTTGCAATGACAAAGATGCCATTTCAGAAAATTTTGGGGTGAGTTAATGAAAGAGTTGCAACAGGTACTGCTTTGCACTCTATGAGAAGTGGTGTGATGTTGTATTTCCACTTATCTTGCTGAGTAAATAATGAAAGTAACTCACTTTTCTCTGTAATATCTTTTAACAAGTCCTCCTACCTGTGTAGTTGCATGCAATAAATTCCAGGATAGTAAAGTTCTTCAAATGGAAAAGGGGATCTTGTGTTATAAAATAAAAGTGTTCCTTGTTTTTAGAACTGAAAGAAGTCCCCTTCAGACAGGTGTATTTTTTTGATTAATCTGGCTTGATTATCTATAAAATGAAGTCTAAACACTGGAAAAGAGTCTGGCAACTGAAGTTTGGCACTTAAGCAAAGAAACAGAGGAACTTTATTTGAATTGAGCAAGTTCTTATCTGTCTCCCATTACAATACCTGCCAAACATACAATTTTATTCTGCTGAATTTCAAGTTTATGTTCCATTCTGGCTGTTATTTTATAAGAGATTCTCCACTTCTTTCCATAATTTGCTTTATTTTCTATGTTTTTAAAGCAAAAAATAAAAAAATTACCTGACCTCATAGATAAAGAGATAAAAAAACTATGTGAACCAACAAAGTTTGCTGAAGCAAAAAATAGAATAGATCAATTTCAGAGGAAAATAAAGAGGAAAAATGATGACAAAATAAGAAAATCAAATAATAACAAACAACAAGAAATTCAGTAGCTTTTATCAACAGCTTCTTGTTTTGAAAACTGCTTGTTAACCTAATTAATAAATTCCTGTATTAATTTATATTTTTCTGTTGTTTTTGTTTTCCAGTTTCAATCATATTTTAATTCCTAATAATGAAATAATAATTGACAAATACTGTGAAAAGAATTTCACATGGACAGCATCTAAAGTCAGAAAAGTGAAAGAATATTACTTGAGTCTGCTCAAAATTAAAATCATCTCTAAATGATTGATATTCACGGAAAAGAGGTTTAAAAACAAGATGTTCTATGACCTTTAATTTTTGCTAAACAATGACACCAAAATCAAAAGCCTATACTATGAATCAAATGTTTTGTGCTTCACAAAAAAAAAATAAATTAATAAATAAGCATTCTGATTCTCTGCTATTTTTAACAGAATGAGGTGCTTTTTCTCCATGAAGAACTATGGAATAAAATGTCAGTATTACAGCCCCCCAACAAGGCTTATAATGCTGTAGAAAATTGTATAGCACGATGATTGATTGCTGATAGTGACTTTCCTAATAGCGGAATAAGAGAAAATCTTTAGTGCAAGAAAGAATTTCATATTTACAAACCCCTCTTATTGCTATCCTTTACTGACTAAACATTAAGGGGAAAGTATGAAGTGGTTCTATGAGAATGCCAGAGTGGGGAAAGAGGGGAAAGGAGTGGATTTGGGCAAAGAAAGCAAGGAGACTGTTATTCTCTGAAAGACAGACACTTAAAAATCATAAAAGGATCCAGTACTCATTTGGTCTAAGACTAAAATGTATTTGAGAGTGGTGATGTATCTAAGACAAGAAAATGAGAGTGAATGTCACTGGTTTGTATTTGCATATATATTTTCCCTCTCTTGAATATGTGATAGATTACAGGAGCTCTAAACAGGAGATATTTCTATTTCTGCTAATGGGTACTTCTGAAATGTAGGACATGTATGTTCTCAGATTGCTTCTAAGGCTGACAAATGGGGGAAAACTTTCAAATTGTTTGAAATTCTGGGTTTGATTCTCTGGGGAAGCCAGGATGTAAATTCTCCCTGTTGAAGGGGTCATAAAGTTTGGGACTGTACCAGGCATCCATTCAGATCAAGGGAAATATAAGAACTTGTGACTTTAATATCAAAAGATCAGCTCTGTTAGTATCCACCTGAGGTTTCCATTTGTTATATAAACTAATTACATGAAAAGAGATTATTAAAAGAATAGGAATAAAGTTGCAAACTAAAAACCAGGGCTATTAGTTTCTCTAGTATTTTACAATTGGGTTTATGACAGTCCTATAGAGGTGAATGCTTCTATTTCTGACATTGTCAACATAGAAAAGACCTAAAGGACACAGCCTAAAGGATACAGACTAAATCTCCTTTTTAGGGAGAAAATAAAAATTAATTAGAATGCCATATATTACCTCTCAAAGATAATACTGTGTGGGAGAAGAAGCCAGAGAGAGGACACTGCTACATGACAAGCAGAACTCCAGAGTTCTGCATCGTTCTGGTGGGGTTCTTCAGTGGTTGTGTGCAATCCCTGCACAAACTCCTGGGTCAGTACTGCCTTGGCAGTCATGTACATGAGGTCCACATGGCAAGAAAGCAGCCAGGTGTCCTTGAAGTGAAGAGCTCTCAAAGGCAGATATGCAGAGAAAAGCTGAAGACCTGGAGGAAATAAAAACAACAGAAGGTAAAGGTGTTAGGCTTGAGCACTGGCTTGTCAAGTGAAAAAGAAATTATTTGTTACTCTTTGAAAACCAAATTTGGAACCAAGACACTCAATGTCCTATAAGTCGTTCAGACCTGATTAAAATCTCTGGTCTAAAGACATCTTGCTCCCCTTTCCACTGCATATATCATCTGAGTCTTCCCTGAAGTAAGACAAGCCATTCAATATTGAAACATACAAAGGTAGGTTACCATTTTCTTTTCTTTTTTTTTTTTTTTTCATGTGTTTTCTCATTCTATTACCCTCTGTCACTGATCCTATGGAACTAATCTATCCAAAATCTACAGCCAAATTCAGTTTTTTAACTGTTAACAAGTCACTTAAATAAGATTAGATTTGAGTGGAGAAGTAATTCTTTCACAGAGTTGAATTTATACAAACATGTAGATCTTTCTTACAATGAAACTGAGCCTGCACCATAAACTCACAGTGTAGCTGATTATTTCTAGCTTTCAGAATAATTTTAAAATCATGCTGCTTTTATTAGAATTGGAAATAATGAAAAGTCACAGGACCAAATTTCCTGGAAGCATTAGCTGAATTTTGAGTTTTGAGCACAAGTGAAGCCAATTATATGGTCAGATTAAAATAATTTAAAACTCTATGGTTTGGTTTTTGTGAAAGTTTTTGCTAGACATTTTCCTGGTTAATCTCTTAGTTTTCATCAGTGAGCTACAGTGATTTACTTCACTGAGAAATTAAAAGCAAAATGCAAGGAGTTAAACATGGTCTTGGTTGAAGACAGTGGGGCTTTTATTCCTGCAGTGAATATCACAGTTACCCAGCCCTTCCTTCCTAATTAATTGCATTAGCATTTGGGGAAAGGAAAAAAAAAAAAAAAGGAAAGGAAGTTTTGCTTCTGTCAGCCCAAGAAAACCAGAAAATTTCATGCTTAAATATGGTAGTTCCAATGAAGTACTGAAAAACTATTTTGGAAACTTTCCCATCAAAGCAGCTGTGCCCTTTTAACTTGAATCTGACTAAGTACCCTGTTTTTCAGTCACATTGCAAGAACTACTGAATGTAATGACATTAAAAAGGAGTTTTCAAGATGGCTTAGGTAAATTTGATATTTTTAAATGCTAAGGTATTAATTTTCTGGTAAAAAAATACCTATTTAAATTGAATTTAATCTGTAAAATATTTTGATAGTCGATGATGATGATTTTCAGTCCTTTAGTTTTTACAAATATGTCTTAATAATTCCAGTGTCCTCTTCTATCTCTGTTTTATTTTCTGTTTTGCCTTGTCCTTTTTTTTCATGAGTTACACAAAATACAGATATACATATAAAAACACATATAAGAGATTGATATAGACATAAATATATATGCATATATATATATATATATATATATATACACAATTGTTTTGATAAAGGAAAAATCATTATATGGTACTGAAAAGAAAGATTTCACAAGGAAAGGACATTTCATAGAAACAAGAAAAATCTAACAAAACATATGGCACCTTAGTAGAATTTTGTAAGCATATTAGGATTTTGTCATCCTGTAATGAATAATGGATCTCTTTGGTCACCAAGGAAACAGGTGTATTCTGTACACCAGTTCATGTGAACTTCAGCTAAACTCTTCTGGATCATTCCCTCAGAAGGAATGATTGGATCAACCAAATCACAAGCTCCTGGACTCAGCAGAACTGCAGGGTTGAATACCAGGAGTGATCATATAAGGTCTTTCTAGGATTGATTTTCAGTAAACCAATTTTTTTCTTAAAAACATTCTTATTCCAAAAAAGCCAAGTAGGCAGTGCTGTGAGAATATGAAGCTGATCTGTTAATAAAGTAATTCATCATTGAGTGATATTTAAGAATTTGGTGTTCAATCAGGAATAGATAGACAAAAAAAATTTCCATATCCTTTTCTCATTTTCCTATGCAAATGAAACGAAATAGCCTCAGTGGTTAAAGTGAGACAGAATAGAATGGGAAAAGGCTTTTCTCTTTGGTGATAGTGAAATAAAATACCATATTGATAATATGGAAATGAGAAAAAAGAACATCAGCTATGAAGCTCTTGTTCCAGAGGACTGACTCCAGGAAATTAGAAAAACAGTCAAAATGCTATTGAGTCATATTTTATTTCTTTGCTTCGTACATATCAATTATAAATTTTAGCCCTTTGTCATGGCTGACTCACTTGTAAAACAGTGATTTCTCACATCTTATTTCTTAACACCTGAAAAACTGCCATTCATGAGATTATAATTACTGAAAAAAATAGATGTGAATTAATTACATTTGAATTAAAATAGAGAATACTTAATTAAAAAACAAACAACCCAACCCCCCCCCAAAAAAACCAGAACCCCCCCCCCAAAAAAAAAACAGTAGAAATTGTGTTCTTTGCAGGTAATCTACTCCAAAATGCATATTTATTGTTGTAGTAGTAAAGAGTGAACTTTTAAGCAACAGAAGAATATGTGTCTGCCAGAGGGAAATATTCTCAAATTTCATTGTGCTGTCATAAACATCCAAGAAGAATTAAGTGGTTTTCCTTCTTTTTTTTTTTACTAAACCCTCTTTTTCCATTTCTACATCACTTTCATGTTTTTTCTTCTCAGAAATCAAGATGTATGCAAAATTAATCTCAAAGAATGGTTATTTTGATTTTTTATGAGTCTGTATTTTGTCATAATAAATACCTAGTAATAGTTTTCCTTTGTTACTCTAAAACATGTTGGCAGTTCTCACGTGCCTTATATTTCCTGAAGCAAAGACTACTAGCTTGTTCCTCATCTGGGTAACTGCAGACTGAGAAAATGGAAAAAAGTAACTGTTACTTTCAGAGAAGTTCTGTGCAAGATTAACCAATGCTAATAGTAATGTTGTTTTTTGGAAAATGGTCACTGGGTCTGTTAGAAAATTTTAATTTGAAGTACTCTGTCCTTAAACAGATTTTTTCAAGGCTAAAAATCACTCAGACAATCTCAAGTAGATTAAGTAATTCAAAATGTTGAATTAATTTAAATTCTGCATTGAAATGTTTAATCACTACTCCAGGGAATCATGTGTCTCTTACAGATCTTAGTTATATTAGTTATACTTTGTACAAATGTTCTAGTTACCTCGAGTGTGATCAATATCTGGCACCAGAAAATTGCTTCAATGGATGATGTTTCTTGGAGGCTGCTTTTTCTATCAATTAAATTTTATAGATTTCATGTTTTCATTGTTTCACAGAAATTTCTCAAAATCAATATATATAGCAAACCAGGAGAAAAAGTATAACTACAAGATTAACATATTGTTGTGGTGTGGGAATGCTTTTATATTAAGGATGATTTATTTGAAACTGCTGCTTGGAAAAATGTTTAGCTGCAGGGAGATGTAAGAAATTATACAGTGGTGAATGCTATGGTACATGTAGGTAAAATTGATTATTTATTGTTTTTGGTAAACTGAGTGTTATTATTGGGTACCAGGCTAAATCAGAAGGAAGCCTTGTTTTTTCCTCAAGAGAGACTACTTCCACACAAAGATTTTAAACACAACAAGTGTAAGGCAGTTTCAGCTGTGGCTACTGTACATGATGACTTTAATTCAAATTCTAGGTCAGGAAATTTCTAAAAATCTTCCTCCTGTTTGCCGGGAAGAGAAAATGGGCTGATTATTTCCATTGTCTGTTCTTACCCTCTAATCGTACTTTAGCAGACAAATGTCTCACTGCACTTGTGATCTGACTTGGTTTTTTTGGTGGAGCAACCTTAACAAAGCATGTTAAGAGGTAAATTATAAAATCTTTATAGGCAAGGAGGTGATGGCAGTGGTGGAGATGCCACTGGGTTGGCTATACCAGGAGTGGCCTTCACTTGCCTCGTGTAGCCCACCTGATAGTGTGGGGCACCTGTGAACACACCAGACACCATTCCCCACGGGATTTCTTTCAAACCTGATAAATTTACCTGAGCGTAAACCCCTGAGAAGATCTGCTCTTTTGTAACAGCATCATGCCATGTGCTGCTGTTTCTCTTCAGAGAAGAGACATTATACCTTCTTGTGCATGTATTCCACTTGTTTCAGATCAATTCTTGAAGTGATAAATAGGTCTCACTTCAAAACTGAGCATGGACTTGTCTTCTTGAGCACTGCTTTTCCCCTTACTTGCTGTACCACAGCTGAAGCTATAAATGGGCTGGCTCCTTTCCATTGCCTGGCAGCCTGAAGCTGGGGGTGGCAATGCCACTAGCCACTAACCATATGTAAGACTGAAAGCAGGAATAACCCACAGCAAAACATGAAAATCGGCAACAAATATTTTCTGCATCAATTTCTAACTCTTTCCATTGAAAATTAAATTTTTAAAAAGTTCTCATGGTAAAGTCTAAGAGAACATGTGGGGTGAGGGGGAAATAGAAGAGATACAGATTCTCTTCACTGTTATTTCTATATTCTGGGGTTTTACTTTCAAAGTCAGCTATTTCTGTGAACCTAGTTAGACAGAGCTGCCAGGAACTGATCTTCGAAACACAGAGATGAGGAACTCTTGCCAAAGACTCCAAGTGATTAATGCACATGGGACTATTTCATAAGCAAATGCAAATTATGATCTATTTTGATGATGTGTCAGATGATTTCTTCAAAGTTGTCTTTCATATCTTAGTTTTCTGTCTCAGGAGAATAAAACTCTGTTGTTTAAAGGAAACAAACTCCAAATACTGTGAATCAGGTGTTCTTAGCTGTGCCATACTGAGAAATATGATTAGTCTAATTTTTCATTTAGTCATTTGATAAACATGCTTATTGCTCTTATGCACTGTTATATGAATTTAGAGATTATAAAGATCTAAATCTTGTAAGACTTGCAAGGCAAATGTTATAAAATTGTATAGCAAGCTTTAACTTTTAAAATTTTCCATTCCTTTTTGCTGTATTTATAAAAGAACCTTGACTTTAAATATTCGGATTCAGATGGAGCAAGAAGTTAAATGTAACACATGTTACAGTAAACAAAAAAACCCCTCCCCAATAATTTTAGTTTTCACACAAAATTGTATGTACTTTGGGCAGGATTCATAAAGGGTCTATGAGTCAGGCAAGATAGGCCAAATGAATCATCCCATCTATGCTTCCTAGGTGGACAACCTGGGGAAAACAACTCTTGGTGGGATTGATCTGGCACTGAGAGCTTCCCAGATGAGTATGAGTTTAGAAATGCCTCCCTCTTTCCTTTAATGAGGCAGGATTTGTAGACAGCAGCTTTAAACTAAATGCCCATTTTTAGATGTCTGTATTCAGGCGAAAAAAAACACAGAAAAAATAAGTACCTTTTAAAGTTATAAATTACATATCTTTAAGCAAAATTAGTCCTCCTTAACATCAGGGTACTCATGGAATAAGATCTTTCCTAAATTTTATGTATATTTACCTCTTAAATTCTTGGCTGAATGGGGAGGATGGTTGTGGATTTGTTTGGTTTTTCTTACCTTCCAAGTAATCAATCAACAGATTCATTCACTTTCTTAATTTGTAAAATAAAATTATCATATTTACCCATCATAAAATTATATTTACTCAATTATACCACATAGAAAACATTAGTTACTAACAGACCTGAAGGAAAACTTTTATGAGAATATATAGACTAGAAGAATAGGACACCTCCAGACAAAAAAACAACTCCACTAATGCCACTTAAAACTTTTGGGTAGGTGAGCCAAAAAGACAAGAAGCCAAGACTTAAGAAGTCAGAAAAAGGCAGAACAGAGGGCATGGATAAGAAAAGTTACAGCAAAGACAGCCTGAAGATTAATTTACAGCTCAGCTCTTACTTCAAAGGAATCAGCCAGAGGACTTCATTGGCCAGCCCTATAAAAATGCAGGCAGGCTCTCACAGCAACGGGCAAACTACCCTGAATTTACCAGACCTTGAAAACACCAGCAGAAACATAAATTCCTACTATTGTGCTGCTCTGAGGTTGTTTATGTACTAAAATGTGCCTATTTGTTTTTCCTTACTGCATAGGAAAAAAAAGAGAGAAACCTAACAGCCATTTCTTTGGAGCTCAAAAAAAGGACACTGGGCCAGATGAGAGTGTGTCATTGAAAAAGTAGATTAAATTGTTTCCTTTTGGGTAGCAATGCTGGGATGTTTTCTGGGATATGACTTCCTTCCAGGAAAGTGATGGGCAGAAGATCAATTGATCAGAAGCTGAGTCTAAGAAAAAAAAAACAAACAAACAACAAAAAAGAGGTGAGAATTGACTGAATGGGAAAAAGGCATCCAGCAGAGATGGTGCTCTGAAATCAGCACGGCTCAGATGAGCATCCCCATGCTGCAGTAATTGCTGACCCTGCTTCTCAGCACGCAGCTGCCTCCACTAAAGATGGACAAAACAGCGATGCCTGAGCTGGGGAGGTGCTTTCACTTTGGTGAAATGAAGAGGGCCAGGTGCAGGTCCCCCAGCAAAGACACTCTGCAGCTCCTCAGAGCCTTCCTGTGCCACCAGCACGTGGCCACATGCTTGGGTTGTAGCTCTTCTAAGGTATGTAGCCGGGGAAATTCCCTAATGGTGCTCCAGAAAAACCTCAGCAACAGAGAAAATTGTCACTTTCTTGTTTAGAGCAATGTGAAATGTGAAATATAAAAAGCTTATATTTGCTTTAAGGTTGATGGTGTTGGTTTAAATCACACATGGATGGACTGCAAGCATCTTAGTTGGAGAGAGAGATAATTTTCCCTGTATGTAAATTTTGGGAAACAATTTTATTGATATTCACATCCCTTTTCTTATACACTACACAGATGTTATTGAAAGTGCTAAGGTAGATGGGTTGCTTTGAAGTACCTCTTTTTTTTTTAATGAATTTGCAAAATGAATAGTGATTATAGTGTTTTTATGCCGATTTCAATTAGTTTTGTGAAGAGTCATTGTTCTGTTGATATTAAAAAGGAAAAATAAGCTGTCTAATCTCATCCTGTGCAAGGAAATTACTTTTATTTTACTAAATTACATGCATGCATAGTGTGTTTAATGCAGAAAAAGAGATGTCTTAATAGCATAATACATATTCTATTTGTATCAGATGCAACCAGCTGCTTGTGAGGCTAATAGAATAGAGAGGATAATACTCTTTAATGACTTTCTGATGGATTCCACAAATCCTCTTGATATCTTCATGTGGCAAGAAGTTTATATGTTACTGTAGGTTGGCAGCAGAAATTGCTGTACAAACGAAGTGTTGCCTGTGCCTGCCTCAGATTATTTTTGAGGTAGGATGGGAGTCTTGGAAGTTCACATTTTCCAACCCCTCTGCTCAAGCAGGGTCACCTAGTTCTGGCTGACTGTGACCATGTCTAGAAAAAAGCTGTGCTTTTAAATATCTCCAAGGATGGAGAGCTCTTCCATCTCTCTGGGCAGCCTGTGCTAGTGTCCTGTAACCTTCTTAGCAGCTGGGTTTTCTGAAGGTCAGATGGAGCCTTCTGTACTTCAATTTCTGCCCACTGCCTCTCGTTCTGCCACTGGGCTCTGCTGGAAGGTGCCTGGCTCTGTCCTCTTCTCCCCCTCCCTTCAGGTGTTTGTGCACACTGACAAGATTGCCTGCAAGCCTTCTCTCCAGGCTGAAAAGCCCCATCTCTCTCAACCTTTCTTTCTAGGAGAGGTTCTGCAGTCTCTTAATCACACCCCCAGCCCTTCACTGGATCTTTCCTGTCTCTCTTGTGCTGAGGGGCCCAAAATGAACACAGCACTCCAGCTGTGGCCCCTCCAGAGCTGAGCAGAAGGGAAGAAGCACCTCCCTCAACCAGGTGACAGCCCAGGCCTTCTTAGTCATTACCACAAAGCTAATCAAGAACCTTAGAGCTGTCTGATCAGTCCTTCACAAGTGCTTGGGTTATGCTGCCTTTTGTTCTTCAATTTATGTTTCAGGGAGAGGGACGTTATGACAATGCAAAATACTTAAAGCATGGACTTAAATTTTTTAGAGATTCCTTTGGTGATAATGGACATCCCTCAAGAAATATTCCTGTCTCCTTTGTCCTTCTTTCCCATGTGTCACCCCAGGAGAGAGGCAATAAATAGGTAAAGAAGGACTTTTTTTAAGAGTACAGTTATTATTTACTTCTGGATGCAGGTAGATAAATTAAACACAAAGCAGGTGAAGGACATCCAGAAGCACATCTGACACTCTCCTGCAGATCCAGGAACTGCAGTGAAATCTCAGCAGTTCAGTCACTGTCAGGATCTTTGTAGTAGTTAAAAGCCATAGTAGGAACACACAGTGACAGACTGCAGCTTGTGTGTGAGTGAAATGTCAATTGGTAGTCTAGATTAATTTAGAAGAGTCAATAACTACATGTTTTCACACAACTTCAGTTCATTTTCAGTGATAAAAGTCCCATCTCTCTGCTTACTGCATTAATGCAATAAAATTTTAACTTTTACTGGCAACTTATATACAGGTTTTAATACAGCAATTTGTTAAGGAATATTTTAAAAATATTAGAGCTCTACAGGTGCAACAGAACAATGAGAGTCAAGGCTTTTTGCTTTTCCTGAACTCAGGCTCTTAGGCGTTGTTACAAAAGAATTGTCATTAAATGATGTATTGTGTCTTTGTTATAATATTCACTATAATTACGATCACAATTAAACCTCAAAAATTGTTACTGTCAGTGTAGGATGTATGAAGCTGAAAAGACAAGTTTGCAGTGCAATGTATTTCGTTATTATTAAAGACTGGTTAATCATAGCCAGCTGCAGTTGATTAGTCTGGAAATCTCACACACTTAGAAACGTGTCACCAAGTTGATTCACTTAATTTTGGGGTTGTTTTTACAGCTACATTTTTTCTGTCTCTGTAAAAAGAGAAATCTTAAATGTCTTTCATCTTTCACTGTCCTTGTCCAAACCACCATGACCAGATGAGGTCTTCTCTTAAACATTTTTTGATGTGATTGCAAATTTTTTTGTAATCAGACTGGACTGCTATGATGTTTTTGTTAAAAAGACACTTCTATAGATTTGGAAATAAGGAAAAAGTGTCAACATTACATCCTCTGACTCAGAAAATTTCAATTTGAAATTGTCTCTTGTAGTATTAGCAGATAAAGTTCTTTATTAATTAAAACATCTTCCTCTAGATTTTCAAATTGATAGCCTTTGAGTTTTATATACAAAACTTTAGTGCTTTAGTTGATACAACAGCATAATGATTGGCTATATATGGAAATATATAGATCATAATCTAACCACAAATCCTATGAAATAATAGATTTCTTCTTTAATTGGTCGGTCCAGTTGGAATTCTGAATTGAGTACTTGAACAACTGGAGGGTTTCACTTACAAGAATTAGAACAGAACAGATGTAAGCATTAAATATAATCATCATATGTTTCAGTATTATTTGACTTAATAAATAAATAATAATAATAAAATAAAAATAGATAAAATAAATTTTCGTACCTCAAGTTTTTCTGATCTCAGGGAGCAGGAGTATTTCAATCGTTGTGTTTGACCTCCCTAGTAGATTTGGGACTAGTAGATTTGTTTGTCATGAAGGTCTCATGCCCTTGACACAAACCAAGAACTGATTTCTTTATTGAACTTAACTCTGCAAGTTTTTAGTTTGTATAATTTGACATTTATTATAACAAAAAAGTTCTATCATATTTTCCAACTCATCCCTTAACTTGCAACTCAACTAGAGGTCTTTATGTCTGGGAGAATGAGGAAAGTATGCACTGGAATTATGAGAAATTATGATAAATATTCTCTCAAAAATAATTATTTTAAAATATATGTTGTACAAATTTAGTTGAACAGCATGAAAAGGCAGCACATATTTCAAATTTATTTCCATTGTTACTTTAAAGCTTAATTAGACAGACTATTCCTATAAATGCTATGCCACTGTTATTGTCATATGCAGTTCTAAATGTACCATAAATTAATTTTCAATTTTTCACATTTACCTTATAAACAAAATCAGAAATTGAGAATGATTAAGAAAATAGCATTCATTTGTCAGCTACAGAACTTGGAATTTCCTGTGTTACACTCACTGCTGCATTATATACATATGATATGTACATATATATGTGTACTATGTATATGTCAGAATGTGTAAGAAAGTGAGAGTCTCAAGTGAATGAGACTAGGAGGTAGAGAATGGAATTAGAGACAAAGTAATGTCAGGAAAAGAGGCAATTAGAGCCTGTATAGCCTGAGTATTTAAGGTAAAAACACTGAATCTGAGAAGCTGCATGAGAATATGAATAGTTCCTCACAGCAGTCTGTTGTCATGACATTTAGACTTCAGGTAAGACTCAGGTGTTTTGCCCTTTCCCACAACACCCTCCATAAAGTCTTAAAAAATTGATTTGTAAAATCCTAACTGCATTATAACAATGGAAATTTTTAGATGTTTTTGCTTGGTAAGTCACAGAATCGAATACTGCAGCATTCATCAGTATTCAGAATCTTGAATTTTGATGTCACTCTGAATCTGTGCTTAACAGCTGGACTCAACAGTTTCACCTGAAGTGATAATTAGATGAGGACTTTTTCCTTTCTCACAGAGTTCATTGCCATAGTTTCAAGTGATAGACTTGTTCACCAAGACCTGGCAATAAATATCTTCTTGTGCAATTCCTGGATTTCATGGTAGGTCAAATAATATTTTCCTGAACGCCATTTAAAGCAAAGAGGTTAAAAGCATGCATGAGGATAATGAGCAATAGGAATGAAACGATAATACCATAATTTTCATTCTTCAGTGGACTTCAGATATAGTAATTATTTTCATACTCAGATATTAGCAAATAAAACTTTTTAAATGCCATTAGGTACACCTGACTCCTTTTAAACATTGTGTAATTACAGTCCTCAGACTTCTGGAGGTAAGAGGTTTCAATTTTGTATCAGTTTGTTTACTCTGTTCACTTATAAATGAAGTAGAAATGACTGCAACTTCATCACTGCAGATGATTCTTCAGGTCTATATCAGCAGTGTCCTGAACAGCAACCATCAGAATCCAGATGGAAGAATCCTGATTATCTTTCTTTTATTTGTACCTCTTTTAATTTCTTGTGCTACGAAGACAATTATTTTTCAGTAAAAAGTATGGCCCTGGGAATTAACAAAGTTTTATTGCAATTTAAGAATCCACAGTTACAATGGAAATGACAGGAAAAAACATTGAAAACCTTTGCAAATGTTTATCATGTTTTCTAATCCATTCTAACGCATTTCTAATCCAAAATATCTAATTTATCGCTTTACAGAAAATAAAAGGTAGTTAAATGATCTTTTTTGTTATTCATATCTGCAAGAAAAATTCATAATAATTTTCCCTCTCTGATGTCTTTCCCTGAACATAGCCAAATCTATACAACTATTGAAGACATTTTTTCACAATTATTAGCATGGAATTTGTAGAAATACTCATTTTCATTCTGCAATTCTGGTTTATAGTCCTCTATAGAAAATATTGTAAAAGCTACAGACAAATATTTTAAAAGCTATAGATTTACTTCATTTATCCTAGGTGTTTCAAAAGAAGAATCCAATTTATGAATCCCTTTCCTAATGCACCTAGAATTGAAGACAGAGGAATAAAGACATTGTGAGTGATTTATGCCGTGTGTCTTCTCTACCATATATTAGACAAGTGAAAGTGTTTGAGCCCTTTGAACTAGCTCTGACTGCACTTTCAGGGAACCAGCATTTTCGGAGCTGCTCTAATCCTGAAAATGAGCAGGATTGGTGCATCCCTCAAAGCCCATCAGTCCTGGCTGGAAATGCAATGAGAATAACTGGAGGTAGGTAGGGAGGACTCCAAGCTCAGCCTTCTTTAAAATTAAAACCTGACAGCTGTAACACTAACCCACTTTTCAAAAAAAACAGGGTGACAAAATGAATTAACCTGTTGGTACTTTCTCTCTTCTTTGTTGTGCATGTTAGCAGCCCTGAAGTAGCTATAAAAGGTACCATTAGTGCTGGGTGGCCATTGCTTTGCAGGTGGAAGCCCTTGGGGAACTCCTTTGTCCTTTGGCCACTCAAGCTGCAGGTGCAGGAGCAGGAGGGAGTTGTTTGATGGCAGATGTCCCCAGCATGACCCCACACCTGCTCCCTCTGCAGAACAACAACATTCCCTGACAGACCAGAGCAAGTGACACCCTTGCTGGGGGTGAGGTTTTCAGTTCACTCCTGCTGATCACATTATTGCACACTTTTGTCTTGTTACTGCTGTTTGAGCGGGTTTCTGTCACCTGTGGGTCCTGTAAACTGGTATCCACAGGTGCCCATGAAAGACAGGATTGCAGTTGAGTAGGATTAATAGGTGGCAAGATAGTGCCAAAGACTAAAAAAGCAAATTACTTAATATAAACTTCCTGACACTTGTAAACCTATTCTGATATAACTTCTTTATATACAATTGCAAACATAATGTATTGTAGCTTTTTATAATTCTCTAGTCTCCTTTTTGCAAACCCAAATTATTTTTGACTCTCAAACTCTTCCCCATGCGATTAATTTTTCTTATGGACGAGTGGTGTAAAAATAACCAATCTGAAAAAAAAACCCCAAAACTAACATTAAAAATTTCCTCCATTACTGCAGGGTGTGGTTTTGCTGTTACAGAATTACTTACAGCAATAAGGATACTGGTGACATTTCACAGAATTATTCACACTTGCATGGCATAGAGAGAAAATAGAAAGTGTGTACCCAAAACATACTCTTTGCTAATGGATCTCTAGCTCACACTTTCTCTCACACAGATGATCATCCTTGCAATTATGGGATCTGTATATGTTGATAGAAGTTGTTCTTAGAGGAAAAGCACTGCTGCCTTCAAAAGCAATTAGATTTAGCACAGAGTTGACTGAACAAGTGAAGCCATCTGTCTGCATTTAGCAAGGCAGAGCCCAGCTGGTCAGTGCTGGCCAGCACCAGCAGAGCCCCACGGGCAGAACCACAGCAGATCTCTGCTTCAGCTGGCATCTGCACTCACCCTCCACTCCCTTCCTGGGCAGAACCTGGAGCTGGGCATTATTGCTTCCCTGTCATGGAACACCTGGTGCTTCACCAGGCTGGGACACAGTTCTGTCTGCTCCCTTTGCAGAAGTGCTGTAAGTGTAATGAGGGCAATTACCCACTAACGCCAGTTTCTGGCCAAGGACAGAACATTCATCTCTCTTAAAATTGTGAATTTTTACTAGGTAAAGCAGCAGGCTCAGCGTGGGAGGCAGCCAAGTAGCCCAATCAGTGTATCTGTCTGATAAGGAAGGAAAGTTTATGCTCCTTTTTGTAGTCTGGTTTTCCTAGGCCTGCAGTTTCTAGGTTCTGTTTCTTAGTGATGTTTTGGATCTGAGGGTCTGTTCTGACGGTTTGAGCATAAACATTGCCATTTTTTCTGTAATGAATGTTTAATGTTTTGGATTATCTCTATGGGATGGACTTTCTCTGATGTCTCTTGGCTTTGGTCAATGTGTGTGAAGAGTTCTGTCACTCTTCCTACCAAGGAGAGTGGCCTGTCCATAAAGATATAAAATGGGTCAGTTGTTTGAATAAACTGGAGTCAGATTATGTTCTAAAGAGAAATTCATATCGTGTTGTTACTTGCCACAACAACACCTCTTTTAAGATAAATTATTTCCCATCTCTATCACACACTATAATTTTTACTTTTATTTGATTGTGGAGAATATAAGAACCTTTAAACATTCTTTTTCTCTGGAGAATAATCGGGGTTTTACTCTGAAAATTGGACTGTTGCTATTATTATATGCATCTCTGTGTTCAAGAGGAAAATTTTTTAAACAACCCATAATATCAATGGAAACACTAATTAATGCCTCAGTATGTGATTAATCCCCTTTAATTTCAAATAAGAGAAAAGTTTTACTTTACAATAAGAAACATTACTATTATTTCAAGGTCATAAATACATTATGAATGGGTACATTTGAAAATTCACTTTCTAGAAGTTGGCGGCTGGATGAGTTTTAACTCATCTACTCTCTGGTAGATGTCCTGATAATAGAATATTGGGAAATAAAATGACACATGCTAAAAAAGGTTTTATCTTCTACTTTAGGCCTAATTTAGAATGATCCAATTTATTTAAAAAGCAAATAAAGGAACAGACAAAAAGCCAGACACAAATTTCAATCTGAGGCTTTATTTGTACAATTCCTGTATTAAATGTCATTGTGAAGAACCTCAGTTTCCTTGATGTGCACTTATACCAACAGTCAACCATTGGGATTTTCAGAAACCTTTTATGTAATACCTGGAAAACAGGAGCTTAATCACAAAGCACCATCTGGAGTAAGAAGAGTCCTTCAGTAGACCTTATATTGACCTGATGCTGATGCTGATACCGAGGTACAAGAGGTCATAATATGTTTTGATTTGTTATATGGAAAGAAACATAAAAAGAAAAAGTTTCTTCTTTCATTATAAAAGGCAATTTTCGATAAAAGATAAATCCTGAGCCAAATAATTTGAGGGATATAACTAAAGGTTAAAATTTCAATTGCATTTAGAATACTTTAACAGACATCTAATAATGTCACAGTATACTGAGAATAAATTGGAAGCCAAAACAGCTATAATAAAATTTAAAGGAGACATACAAATAGAAGGAAGTGGGTGTTTATATCAATAAACTTAATCTAGGAACCCAGGAAACTGATAAACTTTCTAGAAAAGCATAAGGACATCTACATACAGATTTAAGGATAAAATATATTTCAAAGAGCATGAAAAAAAAAGAAACTGAAATTACTTTTAATGACCACACTTTTGCTTGATTAGAGGCTTCATCTTTTGACTGATAAATCAAATCCAGCTGATCAATGAGATTTGGCAAACTACCCTTTCATTTCAATTACATGACAGGCTAAAGCATTCAGAAATAGATATTATTACGAAAGATGTCAGAAGAATGCTTCATTCATACCATATGATGAAGTATTTTCTACGGCATCAGTAACTTTGAGGGGTTTTAACAATAATTACAAGACCTAGACATATTTATATGAGGATTTCTAGTATAATTGGAATACTTACACACTTCAGGAAGAATCCCTCATTAATGTTAGCAAATGTTGATTTTCAATAGCTCATGGAACAGCCAATATTGAAAAAAGACAATTGGGATGATTAATTATGTCTGTCAGCTTGTCATAAACCCTAAAGTGTGGACAAACCGATAATAAGAATTTATTAATAAAGATATAAAGGAAAATAATTTAGTTAGTGCCAGTAGACATAAGTTTATGGAAAACAAATCCTGTCAAAACAGCTTTATACCTTCCTATCGGTAAAAATAAGCCAAATTATCTATGAACAAAACCCAAAAACAACACACACCAAAACAAAAGCAAAACCCAAGCAGCAAGCTGTGAGTACAGACTAAGGCTGAGGCTTTGAATTGGTTGTAGGAAGTTTTCCTGATGCATTCAGGATGCCTGCCTGGACAGGAGATCCCTCTGGAGTAGTCAGGCCGAAGGAGCAACTCTTGAAATATTCTAATCTGCTTTGTCTCTATTTTCCTCAACCCTCCCAGGTGAGGAAGGATCCTGGGACTATTCTCAGTAGGTTTCTTGTAATGGTTAAATTTTCAGGATCACTGAGAAGAGGTTTTAATAGTATGAGTGCATGTACGATTTGTAGAGGTAGAGGCAGCCAGAGTACAGAGTACAGCCAGTATTTGTCAGTGTTTCCATCTCACACAGGAATTCTTTATATAGACCAGAAGTTACCAATTGAAGAAGTCACTGGGAAGCTGAAAAGATTTCATGGACAAGCCACAGGAACAGCTGACAGACTCTAAAGATGCTTGAGAATTTGAGAAGTCAGTCATCGATTGTGGAATTTTAGCATATATTTATGTATTATTTGATAAACTCTCATACATACCTAGTGAGGAAACAGGAATTTGATAATGGACAGTAGATGTCCCCTGGTTGTGGGGGTGCGT
>VXBS01000602.1:355176-379952 GCA_013400255.1 Sitta europaea | reverse complement strand
CTGTGCCCCAAGCAGCCTCCAACTGCCACAAACATCAACAGCATATTATGAGTAAGATGAGAGATGCCAAAGATTTTATGCACTCATGCTAACCTGAAGGACTTGTATGTATAGTAATGGTGATTTTTTTTTATACTGTAGATGAAGGAGAGGGAGAGAACTCAATAAATAATTGAATTTGTTCCAAAAAATTCAGTGGCACAAAGTAAGAAATATACATGAAAGGAGGTGAAGAGAATGGATTTGCCAGAGCTAAGGAGTGTAGGAGAAGATGAAAGTAGAGATGTGGCTTTGAAAGAAAGCTTTGAAAGAAGGAAGAAGCATGGATAAGGGAGATTTGAGCAGATACACTGAGAGAGGAGCCATAGAGAGCTGAGTTTCAAGTGCAGCTGAGCTGGAAGCATTGAGAATGAAACTGTATTACAGAAAATAGGAAATTATGCTGAATATTAACAGGGAGGATGACAACAAAAAGCACAACTGGAGATATGGACAGTGAGGAAGCTTCAGGGTTTGGATATGAGGATTTTGCAAGTGAAAACAATGGGGACACCAGCAATAAAAAGGTTGATGTCATCAAACTAGTAATATGGAAAAGAAATGTGATGTTATTCATATTGAGTCATATTGTCTGTGACTTAAATGGCCTTCACCAAACCAAAACAGAGTGCACTGTTAAGAGATCTCGAGGAACAATGATATCAGAAAAATATAGACATTTTAGGTGTAACATGATCTGTAGAAGATAGGAGACAAACTTTCAGAGTATGGCACAGAAAATCACATTAGAGACTGAAAGAAATAATTAGTGTGGGGGATCTTATCTAAGAGAAAGGCAAACGAAAAGTTTCAGAATGTAACCTGAGAAATGTCCCTGTTTTTTATCAGTTCTGTCTTTCCTAAAGATTTATAAAATCAATTTATTGCACCAAGGAGTTGCTATTATGTTAGTGGACTACAGATACAGGAGCAGAACGTTTGGTGCTTACAATGAATGCAATTGCCTCTTGGGAGAAATGCATATACATTTTTAATTTAGTTTTTAACTATTGATTAAATCTATTTGCATCTTCAATTTAAGTGGAAACAAGCTGAATCCTAATCTCATTTTTTCAATGCTCTAGGATTTTGGGAAAAAATAAATACTCCCAACTCTACATTGAAGAAAGAATCAGCATGAATTTTGAGAAACCTCATATCTAGACACACAGAATTGCTTCTTTGGATTTTTTTAAAAAGTGTGTCTAGAGTAAATATGTTCAATTAGTCTTTTAAAGCACTACACTTCAGGAAATGATCTAGTATAAAGTCCATAGTTCTTATTCTCTGCATTTTATCAATAGGAAACTGATTTTTATTTCTTGTGAAAAGAATGCATTGATTTCCTAAAAATGGCTAAAGAGTAAAGACACTTGATAGACAGGTTGGTGTTTGGTACCTTTTGGCATTCTTGGAGTGTCCTGTGCAAGACCTGACATTGGACTTGGTGATCCTGAGGAATCCTTTCCAGCTCTGTATATTCTATTCTGTGATATTGGACAGATTAAAAAACTGGGCTGTTTTTTTGATTATTTAAATAGAGAATATGCTTCTGGATAGTTTTTCATGACCACTCCTTGAAAATCAAGGTACCTAGTGAGTCTTTAAATTTCTTTGAGAAGAACAGCCCTTGACCAAAGATGCTGTGGGGGCAAATCAGTTAGCAGTACTCCTTTTCACTCCTGGGAAGTAGAATCATTGTGGCAAAGAGGTGTTAGTGGTCAAGGGTGTAAACTAAAGTCAAATATATATCTGAGTTCAAAAAAGGGAAAAATGAGACATATATCTGAACAGGAAGACCTTTTGAAGGCAGAAGACTTAAAAAAGAGCAAAGGTTTCAACAACAGAAATACAGAAAATCAGTTAGAAAAATAAGAGCAGCTTCTGAACATATTTGGAAAGGATTCATATTAAAAACATAAATGTGAAATTGATCTAAACAGGATATTGGAATTTTGCCTTGGACAGGAAAGGAAAGTGTTTTTTCTTCAACTGTAAGATAGCACTATGCTATCATATCACATGTGATATGCTAATTTGACGTATTAAGATGAGTTGGGAAAATAAGGAAGATACCTTAATTTTTGAGATTTCTGAGGCTGAGATTTTTTACACTAAGAGTGTTTGTTTGGCATTTGAAAGTGATTCTCTTGTTTACCAATGCAAGGAAGAAAAAAGACAAAAAGTATTACAGATTATACATAAATGGATAAAGAAAGGCTTGAATTAAACGGAAGCTACCTGAGGAATGATTCTTTGTGGCTATTCTCCCTATCAGGCCTTTTAAAATCTTTTTTCACCATGTTTTGGTAAGGTCAGCAGAGAGAGAGGCAATGCCATAAGAATACCAAGGTCAAAACAGATACACAAGTTTTGTGTTTCAGTGTTTTGTATTTTCAAACAATAGGAAATATCTTAATAACTCTGTTGCTACAATAGCTAAAATATTGTTGGCTAAAGCCAAATCTTAGAGAAACAGAAAGTGTTAATTGGGCATTACACAGCCTGATTATAAACCGATGGACAACAAAATATACTCCTTTGGTTTGATGACCATATTAGTTTAAATACTGGATGTGTATTTAGGGTAAATTACAATGCATAATTTAATGGCAGAATGGAAAATTTTTTCTTTGGCTGTTTTTTTCTTTCTAAGCATTTGAGAAGACACCAAGTGTCATGGCAAGGGTGCTTTGGAAGCAATTTCAAAGTTATAGCCAGATCTGTATGTGAAGTAACATACAGTTCAGACAAATAAAATCTCATTTGTAAGTACCTCCTCTTTAATAATACATGTAAATTTATTTCTATAAACTGAAACTCTATTCTTCTTTTGTTCTGTTCTTATTTTGTCTGTCTATTTATAAACTTATGATACTTTTGAAGAAATGTATTTCTGAACAAGTGTATTCCCACTGTCAGTGAACCTTTCTCCAGTTTTTATTATATCACTCCATTTGATTCTTAATTCACCAAAGATGCAGAAATCAATGTGGAGGCGACTCTGATTTATGATTAGTTAACTCTTATACCTCTTTCAAATATCTGCAGCCTAAGCTGTCTTTTTAACTGTAAAGACATGACATTCATAATTAAAAAAACCTAAGCACTCAGGAATCAAAAATGTCATTTCTGTCATTTCTTCATTTATGATATTATGGTATTACTTTGGCAACCTATTGATAAGCATTGATTTCCTCCAAATACTTGGAATGGATTATAGTAACTCTAAAAGTCTTCAGTGCTTAGACAGAAGCCTTATTAAATCCGCATATGCTGCATAGTATCCATAAGCTTCATTTTCAATGTAGTCCTTGTGACATATTCTAAGAGATATGTTACTGTTTTCTGTATTGTTTCCATATCAAGTGAAATGTGAAGAGACAGTGAACAGCAGTCAATTATAGCCCAGTCCTAAATTTTACTTACTAAAACTATTACTCCCTCCAGGCCACCTGTAAACATTCAGTCAAGTATTTTTGCTACATTTGGAGCTGTAAAATTAAAATACCCAAGTTGGAGTGATAGTTTAGCTCAGGTGAAATCTGAACAGAAAGAGTATTTGATGTGCAATACATTTCTCTAGTGCTTTTGACAAGAGAAACCAGAAAGTTTATTTATTTAAACAAATGTCAATCAAACTCATATAATTTGAGTCAACACAAATGGCAGTATATTCGAAGAGGATGGGGGAATTATTTGTTTTATACAAATGATGAGATATTTATTCAATCACATATTTAACAGGAATTGCTCAAGAAGTGTTTTAAAATTGTATTCGGAATTTGGGGGTGTTAGTATCAAATTTATCCTGAAAAAGATTCACTCATTTAAGCAAACTGAGCCACAAAAGTTTTGCTGAGAGCCATAGCACTCATTTTCCCCCATATTTTCTTCTGAAGTCACACAGTATGCAATGTTTGTTGCAAGTGCAGGAGTCACCCCCTGACACAGAGGATTCCCTAGGATAATGCTGGGAGCACCAGGGTTTAAGGAAGGAGCAGTTCAACTACCTCAGTAAAGCTGCCACTCTTAGGCCACAGACAGCAATTTCCTCACAGGAATTAATAATTTTGTACGTGTAGATAGCTTCTGTAAAAGCAAAAGCAGATCATTTCATCACGAAGGAAATGGAAAGAAATGTGAAAACAGTGTTTGAGTTTTTGTGAAAAAGTGCAGTTTTTTTGCTCAGATCTGTTTAGGGAGTGCTACCATGATACTCTGAGCATTACCAACTAGGCACCTGGGAGCGTAATTACAAATATGAGTTTGCATTATACCTCCTGTGAACAGAGGAAAAATTGTCAAATCCATACCAAATCTGTATTAGCGTTTTTATTTTCTTTGCCAAGCTGAAATAATTAAGATAGAAAGTATTTTGCACCTCATTAAATCCTAATCATTCCCTAGAGTTGTTGTTTTGTTTTGGACTTTTAAATTTGTTATTTTATTGAGTTTTCATTTCATTATCCTAGACATCGTATTTTGACAAGAAAGATCTAAGTTAAAGTCTAATATAAATCAAATTAATTTTCCTTCATTGCATTATTCAAAGTACTGACTTAAATAGCCAAAATTACTCTTAAATATTTTCAGCCTTGAAACAACAGCACAAATGTATGCACACCGGGTATGTGCCTGTGGTTGACCATCAAGAACATTGAATCACTGCCTGTTTCCAAAAGAAAACCCAAACCAGACCAAAACAAATACCCACCCCCCCAACAACAACAACAAAACCCACCAAATAGCTCTTATAGGATGAATTAGTTAAATAAATTATTTATGAAAAATGTTATAGGTATTGAAATAGCGTTCATATTTAAAGTTTGTCCCTGAAATCCACCTTGAGGATTCTTATACCTACTTGTGTGCAGACTTATAGTAGTTCTTTTATCTAAAGTATCAAAAGTAATTTTTGATATGCAGGAGACAGTGTCTTTCAATGTATTTTAACAATAACTTATTTATTTAAGTCTGATTTCCTTGATCCATTCTGAATTTATAAAGGGAATACTTAATGGAACAAGAAGCAAAATATTTTCAAAACCAAACTTGTTTGAAATTCTTCTAGAGCAGGGAATGTGTTGCTCTTGAATTTTCTTAGTCTCAGAAAGTCAGAGATTATTACTATAGTTTTTTCCATGCAGAAAGAACAGTGAAAAAATCCAAAATTCTAAAATTTCAATGCCAAAAATTCCTAACCTGCATACATTTTTATTTGTAGAACCACACGCACATTGGAAAGATGAGCCTTAAGAGTTGATTGCCAACTGACTGCCTATTTTTGGCAGATGCATACTCAAATCCATTTCAGTTTTCCTGAATTTGCCCAGGGTATTGCTATGAAATCATCACATCACTGCATTCCCTCACAGGACCTGGAGCCAGCTCAAGTGTGTAATAGTTCTGTGTAACAGCCTGGGCAGGCTCTTTCACCAGGAGCAAAGCAACCAATGTGTAATCATTGCTGCATGAGGAAATCACACCACATATAAAAGCAGAGACTAAGATGCTGAGGTGAACAAACCTGAATAAACTAATAAGAAATCAGGTATTTTGCTCTCCTATGTTTATCCTTGTTCTTTGTAAAATATTCAGGATAAAACTTAAAAAGCCAGATAAATGTATGTGCTGCTCATATAGCTTAGTTTAGAACTGTATAAAACTTTCACTTTGCCTACCAAAGTCACACTCAGGTGAGCTGATTGTGACATTCCAACTGTGCCTTTGCTCACGTGAAATTCCCCAGCCATGGTACACAGTGTGTGACCATAGTTCTAATTCAATAAACATTGCCCTGTTTACATGAGTATATGATGTTTGAAGCACCTAGATATAAAACAACTCTTAATTCTCCTTAAAAAATTCCAGGGATGGAATGAAATCCTTGAAATATCTCATATCTTCGTGTTTGGAAGGACATCTGTGGCAAACAATATTGAGTCAATTATAAGTTGAAAAATTATACCACTTTATCATAATAATATCATGTATATTTATTAAGGAAAATGTAATAATTGTGAATTGCAAGTCCCCCTAAAGTCATCTAAATTGTTATTGTCAAAGCCATTCTAGATCAATGCATGTTCAAGTCTGGAAAATAAATTCAGAATAATTAAACTTGATGTTCATTCACCATCATTCTTTTTTACCAGATATTTTTGATGGCAGATTTGCAAGTCTTGGAATTCTTTCTTCATAGAAAAGAAATATATATATGTATATTTTTTAAGAATTCTTGACCCCGGAAATTTCTTTCAAAGTATATTTAAATTGCTGTATTTCCCCTTGCTGATACATGTGGAAGAGGGAAGAGAAGGGAAAGGAAAAATGCTAACATGAAAAGGGAAGTTTTGTCAATTGTTATAAAATAGAGTAACACTTCTGGATTCACTGTCATCCTTGGGGACTCACAAACTATCTAGTAGGTGTGAATCTCTGCCTGTTTTCTGAAATCTGAATTCAAGGGTTCCCCTGGGGACAAGAGAAGGAATAATCTGAATTTTTTGTAACACTATGTATTTTACCTGTCATTCCAATGGCAAACACCACCAGATTCCACAATACAGCAGTTTTCCCAACTGATTTAAACAGCCCAATACCAGCTGACATCTGATAAAACCCAGCTATTAGTCTCACCAAGGAAATTAATTGGAGGTGTATATTTTGATAAATTATGTTGAAGTGGTAAAATCAGTAAGAATTTAACTTGGCTTTGAAGTGGAAGCCTCAGGTCCATTTCAACAATCAGCTTTTATTTTAATGGCATAGTTAGACAAATTATGTGGGAGAGAGAGAATCAAGGAAACAGAGGGAAGTAATGAAAGACAAGTGAGTAGGGTAAGGAAAAGTACATGAATCAAGCAGAGACCAGGCTAAGAAATCAAGTGGTACTTTCTTTTGCAGATGGGAGAAGTGCATCAGCTATGCACTTTCATAAAACAGACAAGACTGGCATGTGTTCCAATGTGCTCCTTAGATCTGGTAACTAAAGACTGCTGGCTCACAGAAGAAAAACCCAAACTCCAGACTACCCAGGACACTTGTCTTAAAGGACGTATTGCTACCATAGAGATAAAATTCAGAAACACTGAGGGAGGAAATCTCATTTATCTTTGGGATTTTTAGCACTAAAAATTCCTGTATACTTCAAATACTATTAAACAGGGCTTCCTTGTGCCATTTAATACATACTTTCTTAGACAAATAGTAGAGGTCCTCTCAGGAGAAAAAGCTGTATTTTTGGACTGCATGCTCAGATTTTTTGCTGTTGTTTAATTCAAGAGCAATAGCTTGTAATGCCATAGTGTCAGTTACAAAACTATAATGCAGCCATGATCAGTAATCTTCGAGTCCTTTGTGTGAAAGGAAGTAGGAAACAGTTACCAAGGATAATTAATGAGTCTGTGAGACCTCAACTTTACTTCCATTTGCCTTTTCTTGGCTTTTCGAGTTGCCGGTACTTTTGTAAGGGAGTAAATTTAAAAATATATAAATTAGTTTTACCTAAACAAGTAAAATAAAATTTCTTTTCTTATTTTTTCCCTTGACAGACCGTTCAGATCTCACCCAATTTGGCAGTGCCTAGAATGACCTAGTTAATACAACACCAGTAGGCAGTGTGTTTTAGCTTTGTTTGCACACTGGAAGTCAAGGCTTAAAAACTGTGTAGCTTTAGGTACTCACGAACTTCTCATTTGGAAGTCACCAATATTTCCTGTTGCCTTATTCTATACAGCAGAGACAACTGTTTTAAGTGCACTTCCAAATGTGTGAGGTTTACACTTCTTGAATTATGTAGTTATGGTTCCAGTCTAATTTTCTCGATTTTACAAATGGATTTTTCTTCCTTTCTGCTCTGGAACTAGAAAACAAATACTCTTAACTATCTTTTCTGTTTATTTGTTGCTTTGGGTTTTTTAAAAAACAAACTGACATAGTGTTCAGTCAATTGAATTATATTACTCATTTTTAAATTTGAATGCTTTTTTTTTCTTATCCCTTTGCAGAAGATTTTAAAAAATAATCTTTGAAAAATTAAAGATTAATATAACAATTTTATTTTTTTCCAATAGAAATGGTAGTTTTCTAAACTCAAAAAAAACGGATTTTGAAACGGATTTATTATCACATCCCTATCTTCATGTTTGTGCATATGTATGGGTATATTTGTGCATGTGACTCCTGTCAAATAAGGTCAATTGATTAAACACATAAATTAATGGCAGTGGATATTAATACATCTTTGTAATTCATGTTGTTCAAGGCAGCATATGGAAATTGACTCTGTTCCCTTATGTGTTGTTAACCACTCCATCAAAATAGAGTCAATGGTCAACATTCTCCTCCTCTTATTCCCAGCTGAAGAAATCAAAACCCTGCCTAGCAACAGAGCTCAGAGTGCAGACTGCCATGCAAGCTACTCACCAGTTTGGGGTAATCAAGCCCTTATGTACAGGCTAATATTGATTAACTTTTGATGGCCACTTGTCTTCTGAGAAAAGATGTGTTATGCCATATAAAGCTCTGGAACTTGATCTGTTCATAAATGCCTGGATCAATCTCTATTTTTAAAGGAAACAATGCCTACCTGTTCCAGTTTCCTGATTGCTAATACTTTAAAAACACAAAAACTTACAGTCTATAACATATTATACAAAAATAATTGGAATTTACCATACATTTATTTCAATCTTTTTATTTGTGGATGGAAATATCTCTTCAGCGTCTCTGTACTATTCCAGAATGTCATCATATTCAATAGTCTAGGCTTTGTCTTCATCAAGACTGTGTTATATGAAGACAGATTTAAGACAGGGAATATTTATTTAATAGTGTAGAGGGGTAGAAGGACTTGTTCTACATCACTAATAAATTTGTATGTTCATTGGCAGATAGTTCATGGTTCTATGGAAACTGGTTCTTTGGAGAAGTGTCCTGCTGTGATAAACAGAGGCACACAGAGGTCGTGGCATGTGGACAGGACAGAAGAGCAATCTTGTCCTCCTGATGAAAAAGCAGTGGCAAATGAGCAAATGGAAATGCTGAACCAGCATGACTTGTCTGCCTGCCAGGAACAGCTATTTTGGTGCATTGCCAGGTGGACAAGTGCTGAACTGCTCCTGGCCTGTGAGGGTGGAGGGAAGTAATCCAAGTGTAGGTTAGCAAAGTTGGCATGGCTCAGAAATAAGAGAGGAGAACCCTGGCTCATATCCAGGTGAAGGAATAGCAGGGTGGATCAAGGTGGTAAAGAAATGCAGTTTGTAAATTCATACATGAACCTTTTCCCTCAGAACCGGTGGTGAAGCCCCATCACAGTATGAGCTCTAGAGAAGAAATAATGAAAGGCTGGTTTTGAGAGATACAGGAAGAATCATCATTCTTTACGATCATGTAGATACAGTCCCCATAATGCATCCTCAGAGTGAAGAGGTTTGATCCCTCTCTTTCCTTCCTTCAATGATATTAAAGTGTATTAAATTTGACTCTGCCTCCTCACACAACCTTTTGCAACAGTCTTTTGCTTGGGAACACTGAAGTGCTGTGCATTGCTGGTGCAGGCTGTGTGTAGATGCCGCCAGGCTCTGCACACGTGGCAAACAATGCGATTCCCATGATGTTAACTCTTGCCACCTCACACACGTGTTGTGAACCTCAGATACAGAAGTACCTTAAAAGCAGTCTAGAAGTCTCCAGATGAATGCAAATCTAGAGTAATGAAGTTATGATTTCCAAGGCAAAGTGATGAGAATATGGGTTGTTTAACAGGGACAAGAGAAAACAATCTCAAGTTACATCAACGGAGGTTTAGATTGGATCTTAGAAAAAAAAAAGAATCTTCACCAAAAGGGTTGCCAGGCACTGGAAAATGATCCCCAGGGAGTGGTGAAGGAGGTGTTCAAAAGATATTTAGTTGTGGCATTTAAGGATATGTTTTAGTGGTGGACTTGGCAGTGCTATGTTAACTGTTGGACTTGATGATAGAGGTCTTTTGCAACCTAAAAATTCTCTTATTCTGTGATTTTGGTCACATAATAACACCTTGTAGCTTTCAAATTAGTTTACTTACTGTAGTTTGCAAGACCCCCATTTTTTTTTTCTGTTTGGAAATTATCTGTTTCATAAGGTGAGAACAGAATTTAAACTGGAAAAGTATATACACACTGGCATGCTGTAGTCACAAAAGAACATGCAAGAAGTAACACCTGTAGGAGTTCCTCCATTTTACTACGTGAAAATGGCTTGGGAGATCCAAATTCAAATTGTTTCTGCCCATGGTAGGGTGAGTTGCAATTAGTTGATCTTTAAGCTCTGTCCCACACTTTTAATATTCCATTGTTCTGTAAATTTCCTTTCTCTGCTTGATGGATTTTCAGTCTGTTTTCCAAGTTTCTGATTGGGGCTCAAACCATTGTAATTGCAGCAGTTGACAAAGGCTTCTCTCTATTAATGACATTTTCTCTTCTGAATGAATATTTCATAGTAGAGGGACTGAATCTCTGTCATCTCCTGAGTTTTACAGTAAGTGTGAAGTAGCATTTTTATGTTTTTGGTGCTAGGGTTCTTTTGCTTGAGGGTGAGGGGTGAAATTCAGGGAATATTAATTTAGCAATTATTAATTTAAAATGTTGTATATTTGTATATTCTTCATGAGCTGTTCTACTTACTATTAAAAAATATGTAAGTATTGATAGTGGTTTTCTGGGAAATGCAGCACCTGAGTATAACATCTGCTCTGGAATACATTTAGTCTTTTGTAGAAGTGGAAAAGCATCAAGAGAATACAATGAATTAGCTTATCATTAGGTGATTATAGCTCAGTGAGTCCCTAGAAGTCAGGAGGTGGTAGGTTCAAATTAACTGAGGGAGAGTAAAAAATTTGAATGGTCCCCCTCCCATGGTGATTGGTTGCCCAAACACCCTGTTACTCAACCATAAACTATGCTGCTTGTGATAGTTTTGTGAAATTAGCCCTTCATTCTCTTCACTTTGCACATCTCTGAAACGCAGTATTTTATTTCAGCTCAGAGAAAAGCAATTTCATCTAAGTTCTGTTTTGGAAAGAAAAAAGTCCAAACAATTCAGGTTTATTCAATTAGTGTTTTCTAAGTGGGCTTCATCAGTCAATGAAGTAGACATGAGGGAGGAGAGGTGGGGGCATCATTGATCTGTGTGTCCCAGTCTAATTCTCCTAAAAGGAATTTTTTCCCCTATAGACCAAGGGAGAGAAAAAAAAAAGTGTTTATTTATTCAGAACATGAACAAGGATGAAAATCTACACACAGGAAAAATTGCTGTTTGGATAAAGAGAGTTCTGTTTACTTCTCCGCAAGTAGTACTGTCTAAATCCTTTCCCACAGTACACCTGAAATTCTTACAGTTCTTTGCAGGGCTCTGTTTCTGAATTGTAAATACACAAGGAAGAAGAAAAGCAGCAGTAACAGACTAAGACAGCAGCAATGAACTGTGGAGTCAAACCACTGATAACAACAGGAGTTTAATATCAGCCATTAACCTCTGCAACAGCCCTGCATTCAACTTGGAACCAGCTCTCACAAAATATTACCTTCCCTATTGATACGCAACCGAGAGAAATATTCACTTCTGAAGTACATGCAGTTACAAAATCTACTGTTGGTTAAGAGTGTTGAGAACAAAAGAGCTGAAGTAACAGTGAAGCTTGAAATGTAGGGATGCTCAAAATATTGCAAGCAATTTTTTTTTGTTGAAGTGTTTGTCACTTCTGTGAAGATAAATGATTTCTCCTGCAGAGGCTGCAGGTTATCTTCAATAGTTAAAGATGGATTTCTGAACTGCAGGAGGCAGGAAAGTGCATGTCTAAATGAAACTTCAAGCAAATACTCAGAGTTAACTGAGTAACTAAAAGACTTTATGTGGAAGTACAAACACACTACAGGAAAAAGGCATTTCTGAGTGTGGTAGGGGAAAGAAAGTGAGGGAGACTAAAAATTTCCTTCAGTATCATGTTTTAAACAGCTCTTTTCTTTGAAAAGTCTGCTGCTAGCTCATATGATGGCTTGAGTTTTCTTGATAAGAAGTGGCCAAGTTTGTCAGGAAGAGATGATGTATTTTATTTACTAGAGTTCACCTTCTTCCAGCTTTGTCAGACAAGCTTCTGGGAAGACAGTCTGAAATACATGCCAGTGGGTCTAATACAACAAGGGTAACAAAAATAGTTTGCTCCCTGGCAAACACTACCTTGAATTTATTTGTAGGTTGCTGTGGATACAAATAATTTTATTGCTATGAAAATAATACCAAAAGTGGGGAATTTTTTCAGTTTCAGAACTTCTCATAGGTCTAATTTATTGCTCTGGAAACATTTAATTCTTTGAACCATTATTATACTTACTGGTCAGTAAACGTTGATTCCCTACACTCAATTCTTCTGGAAATTATAAATGGACTTACCTACTAAAATATATGAAACATTCAATTTAAGTTCCTTTTGTTCCTAAATTTTACGTTCAGTATGTAAAACCAGAGTAATCTGTGATTATTTCATACTACAAATATTTGAAAGCTTTTCTTCAGCACCGTTGGTCTTTGAGAGGGCTTCACATTATCTCATAACTTTGCCATCTTAAAACACCACAGTGTTTTAATCATGACATGCAAACAAAACAACAACAACAAAGTCCCACAAAAATGATCCCCTGGAAATGCTGCAGTGATTTCGTGATGTGATGAATTTATAATTAATTGGTAAAGTAAACATTACTCTTACCCTGTCATCTTATGATATTATTTTCAAAATAGATCACAATAGGAAAGGAAAACTAATGATGACCTTTCAACATGGCTAAGCTTGTCTACATAATATTACTTCTTCTCCAGCTAGTTTCTTTCCTTCAGGGGGAAGGTGAGGAAAATTATTTGAAATGCTGAAATAGTAGGAAAAATCCTCAGGATGTTTTGTTGGAAGCAGAGAGAAATGAAAATTAAAAAAATAAATAACCAACCCTCCAAGAAAACAGACATCTACGAGCTTAACAACATATCTATATTTTTCCATCTAATGGATTTAACTAAATTGTGTGTTTTGAGTTTAGATACAGAAAAAGAAAATCTTAAGTTTCCACAACAAAACCCCAGGCCAAACAACTCCTGTAAGAGTTTCAATACCAAAGCAGAAAAAGCTCTTAAAATTCTGAAACATTAAACGTCTTTACCATATTAAATGTGGTTTTTCATCACTATCTCATCTCAACATCAACTTTTTTCAACTCTTCTGTCCCATCAAGAGAAAAAAGTCTTATTTCAGAGGCTAGTTCTTAGCACTTGGTAGACTCCATCTTCTAGATCACACTTTATCATTTTTTGATAGAAGTTCCTTTCTGTTAAGTTTTGCCTATCTAATGGATTTTATTGATAACCACAAGCGGTCTACTCCAAGCATCTCTTTTAGTCTTCCATCTTGTAGATTTATAAACACATTATTTTTAACTGATTCAAACTATAATGATGTTATCTATACATTAAGGCTGTTCTAAAAAACAAAACCAAGACTTAAACCAAGAAAAGTGCTGGGAAGCTTCTTACATTACTTCACCTTTTTCACCCTTAAAAATTCTCAAATTTTGTAGTTTTTCTTGAAGAGTGGATAGGGCACTAACTCCAAAATCAAAAAGAAGCATACCATACTGTGACTTTCAGAATCACAGCAGTCAAGGAACTGAAGTTTTAAAAAAATGTCCAATATTTAAAGTATTGAGATAAACCTAGTTTGCACTATTATAAACATGATGTATACCAACTTTTCAGTACAATTTTGCCATCAGGTGTAATGGTTGATGCATTAACGCAAATTATTCAGTTTCTTTATAAAGAGTGAAAAAAAGGGACTACCATTCTCTTGGGCAAAAACTAAACCAACACAAGACACTATTCAGGATAATGAAAATTTGTTAGTTGACATGTGTATGGTATGAAACCCCTAATGCACACCTGGACAATATGACCAAAAGTCAAGGAAATGTATGACTAGGTTCCTTTCATATGCCCTCCCCCACTGAAAAATGGAAAGGGTATAACTTATCAGTTTCCTATAAATATTTCAGAAAACAAGGCTAATGTAACAGGCAGGGTTTTCAATACTATATACAGGGTCGTTTTGCTGCTTCTTTCACCCAATACTGTCTCTCCCATTCCGGGATATTTTTTTTATTAGCTATCCTTTCCAGAAGCTAATAGCAATAAAAGTATCTTGTGTCAGAAGCCAAGAAACTGCTTGGAATATATAGCAATATTTTTTTAAATATGGGCCACAACCATATCCTAATTATTTGGTGTTCTAATTTGATTAAAAGACTTTAACATGCAATTTATTTTTTTGCAAGATTGAAGATGAAGATTATTGACATGAGCAGACCAGTGCCATTGGGATGATGAACTATGTAGGTATTTGAAAAGAGAGGTCACTACAAAGAATATAATGTATCATGGTTTATTAAACTTCAAATCAATACTGTTAAAAAGAGACTCCTTTTTTCCTCTCAGCCTACCTCTTTTTCCTTTTTCTTTTACATATTGTTTGTCTTTTGTTTTAATCCTCCTTTTAATGGAGATCTACATCTTTGCCTTCTCACACTGCTTTTATTCTCTCATTCCTTTTAGCATCATTTTCCTTGTTCTCTTTTTATACCTCTACTTAGTAAAGGACAGTGACTGTAAACTTTTCCTGCAAGTCACTACTACCTTTCAGCAGATGGCACTGTTATTTAGTCTAACTAGCAGGGCAAGATAATTAACTTAAACCCCTTCCTTAAGCAATGAAATAAAGACACCTTTTTGATTGCATTTCCATCTTATAAACAAAACCAGTGGCAAAATTTCTGATATAATGCTGTAACGTTATTTTAACCATGCATGTAATAAAAATATGTTGCTAGATGCCGGACCTCCTTTAAAGGGGCTCTGGAACCATTTAGAAAGACTGTTTCTCTTAGCAAACAAGTCTGGGGGGGTGGAATTTATAACATGCACATAACCTCATTGCCCTGGAGTGCTGCTGTGGTTGGTGTGGTACCCCTGTGTGTGTGTGAGGAGGGCTGGAGGCAGGAGTGCAGATCCCTGCCCGTGCGTGGCACCCGCCTGGCTCCGCATGGCAGGCTCCCACAGACGCCGGGGAGCGCGGTGGAGAACGAGCGAGTGCTCTGCCAATGCTGTCAGAAAAAACATGCAACTTCTGTCAGCTCCAATTACAAGGAGAAGATGAATCACATCTCTTAACTCTGTCCCTGGTGGCACTCTGGCTGCTGGAAGGCAGCTTTAAGCAGGAGTTTCTCCAGTCTGCTGCCAGCCCCACTGTTTTTCCAGCAGCTCCATTTTGAGGTTCCCTGAGGTGGAAAACCATATTCTATCAGTTTGCTCCGACTGAACCATGAACTTCTACTTGCAGTTTGCTTCCACAATGCTTCTCTTACAGTTTGCACTGGATATTTAACCTCTCATACCTCCTGTGGCCTTTCAGGTTCAGCTGCCTTTCGTGTTCTTGCCAGAGCAAACTCCGAATGGTAGAGTTGTGACTATTAGCCCCTGTTGTGCTTCCACCATTTGGGTAAGAGCAGGAAAAATAGACTGGGATGGGAAAAAAGTTTGATGTGAACTGGGACTTCTTGTGATCAGCAATACTGGGCTGAAATTTGGCGCCTGCAGTGTAGGCACGTAAATAATAGATAGCCTACAGGACATGGTCATCGCCAAAGCTGGGTGCTTCTCTGAAACTCATGAACAACAGGATGCACTGGAGGTTTATGTGAAGTTACAGGACTGCTCCTCACTCAGATGACATGGGCAGAGTGGGACAGATCACACAGCTATAGCACTGTGGTGGACAGAGAGGCTCTAGGAAGCGTGGCTGCGCAGGTAGGGAGAGCGAGTTGCCTTTTATGTGAGCTAGAGGAACGCATAAAGCTCTGCCTAGACATGGCCAATGAGCCAGTCATCAACTGGGCCAAGGAGAGGCTGACACATCTTGGTGATTTTGTGGTCGGTGTCTGCTATACATCACTTGATCAGGATGTAATAGTAGATGAAACCTTTTTCAGGCAACTGGGATCATCCTTATTTTTGCCTGATCTGGTCCTCATGGGTAACCTAAACCACTAATATCTGCTGGGGGGGCAACACAGATTTGAATAAAGTAGTGACAACAACTTCCAAACACAGATGATCAAGGAGTCAACAAAGAGAGGATATTCTGATAGGTCTGATTCTTCCAAGAACTGATTAGGGAACTGAGGGTCTGAAGCAGCCTTGACTGCAGGGAACATGAGATGGTGAAGTTTAGGATGCTCAGATGAGAAAACAAGGCTAAAAGCACAATCACATTCCTGGTCTTCATAAAAGCAGAGTTTAGCCCTTTCAGGGGACTGCTTTAAAAAATCTGATGTAATATAATCTGGGGAAAAAAAAGTAAAAGCAGACTCTAGAAAAGCTCGTTGACTTTCAGGAGTCACCTGAAATGGTTCATTCCAACACACAGGAAATCAAGAAAACAGAGCAGGAGGCCTTCGTGGATGAACCAGGACTTCATGACTGGCTCAACTATTGAAAAGGAAGTAGATAAAAGATGGAGGCAGAATTGGACAATCCAGAAGGAACATAGAAATATCCCCAAGTATGTGGGGATAGTATTATGAAAGCCAAAATCCACTTGAGTTTACATTTGACAAGGGACGTAGAGAAAGACTTCTATAGGCACAGTGCCAGTGAAGTTAAGAGCCTTTTCTGCCTTTTCCCTTCACTCTCACTTCAACCCTCCCAAACATTACTGTTACTCTCAACATCAGGCTCCTTTTCTAATTTACCTAATTCCAACCACCACCATGCAAGATGCACAGTTCCTTAAATATCATGTATTTTCCGATTTGACATCTTAGTTGTATTTTTTTCTATACTCCTAATCTCTGCTTCTCATTCCTTTCATGGTCCTTCCTTTTTCTCTTGATTATCAAGCCACTTTCTAGAGAAAGTCATAGTCTACCTCCCAGACATATACATAATTAAGGCACATTAAGTTGCCAGGTTTTCTACAGCATTTGTCTATGAGCTGAGAATGGAGGTACAGAAGCAAAGCCTTTTAGAAGCTTTACTTGTATTCCTGAAAGTGTTCCTGCTGCTATTCCCATGCCCTCCATTGCTCTTACACAGCTTCCTTCTTTATTTCATGCTTCTTTGTGCATGTCCATGTCCCATCCTGTCAGTGTATTTCCATTGCACATTTGTCATTCACTGAACAATAACCAAAGTGTTTCATCCTTCAATCCTGTTTCTGTAAGTTTCTCTGAAAGCCTTTTAGATTTCTTCACATTTTTGTCTCTCTGCTTAATAATTAGAAAACTTAGAAATTCTTTAACTTCAGATGTGACTTTCCTACTCATGCATTCATCTTAGGTATGATTCTGCAAATCTTTTTTAGAATAAGTAGCTCATCACAAGTTCCTTTCATCATGGCTTAATCCTTACTCCAAATGTTATGTTGCAATTGCTTTCCAGTCTTGTTAAAGGAAGAAAGTTAATGTTGGAAAGGTTCCAAGTGCATCAAAGTGAGGAAAGGGTGCTAAACAACAATGAATCTGGAAGCAGATGGTGTGGCTGTGGAAAATATTTAGATATTAATAAAAATACAAATATTAGGAGAGAAAAAATAATTTCAATTTTGCTAATATTTTTATTTAAACATATTTTTCCTGGAAACATGGTAATACAAAAACTGTTTTCACAAGATTGTCATTTAATGCCATTACAGCAGATGAAGTTGTTTTTCAAATTACATCATTGCATGCTTATTAGAATAATTTTATGGCATGCAAACATCATTTACATATGAATTGTGGTAGTATCCTATTATCATTTTTGCTGAAATAAGTCTTCTGACAAGAATTTTAGGTTTCTGGATTAAAACGAACAAAAATAATTTGAACACTGATAGATGAATGAGTTTACAACACATTTAATATAATCTAACTTGATAGTTGCAAAAAGTCCTTTATCTCTTGGACTACAGATGAACAGAAACTGCCCTCTTATTAGGCCGGCAAGGTAGTGGACCCAGAAAATGTGACTGCTGTTTTCTAAAGAAGCCAGAATATAACAGAACATTTATTATTAACTGTTATTGTCTTTTTTTTGGCATGAAATGTGTAAGATTTAAAAATATTTAGTATTTGAAAAACTAACTTCAACAATATTGTGGAGAAATCTGATCTGTGTTCTTTGTTTAAATAAATAATGTAGAATTGGATAAGAGTTCTTAAACTTTTGACCAAGGACTTTAATTTATACTCTATGAATTTGCCATTCTTACATTGTCTTGTTTATTCAGTAAAAATACTGTCTTACAGCCCAAATATTTGCTGTCAGAAATCAAAACAGAATTTAGCATAAAACCCCTAAAACTCAACATTTTTGAAACATTTTGTTGTAAATCTCAAAAGCACACATTCAAAATATTCGGAAAAATGATACCCCTCCTGTTTCCCTTTCACCACCCAAAGCTGACATAAATTGCTTAATTACAAGTAAGAGTTTCAATATTTAGCATTCTTTGATTCAGAAACATCCCTGCATCCTCCTCTGACTCAGACCAGAATAAAACCTGCTCCAAGAGGAAGTGTCAAATATAAATGAAGACTTTATTTTTGTACTAAAGTAGCACAAAATGTAACAGAAACAGATGCATTTTTCTAGTATTTGGTAACAAACTGATTTATGGAATAAAAAACTATATAAACTACTTAAGTATGTCATGAGCATTGATATATCAGTAGTATTACACATTTTCACCATAGATTTTTATTTGATTTAATTCTGTAATAATGTTGGAGCTATCATTTTTATCCATGTTCTTATCCTTTGACTTAGTCTTGCCATTGATGAGAAGAAAAATGCTCTTTATGTTAGTCCAAGAGGAAAATTTTTTAGCAGTAACATTCTTTAATATTTTGAAAGTCCTCTGAACTATCTGAGTAATTTTATTAATATCCTGAAAATTCTTCTATATATTTCTTCCTTATGCCTTTTCTTTGCAAAAATATTGTTGAAAGTTTGTTGCAGTTTTTAAGACAAGATGCTATTTTAAGAATTTATGGTGGTTTTAAATACCAGTTTTTAAAAAGACCAATTTTGTCCTTTTACATAATCAGGGAGAATTATTATTAGTCAGGGAGAATTATTGTTGTTACTCATCCTTGACCGGTATTACTTTGCAAGGAAGTGAAATTTTAAATTAGTTTTTGGTTGTTTTTTTTTCTTGTTTTGTTTTTAATATCACTGTTTATTTTTTTTAACAATTTTATTATCATTTTTGATGGAGCAAAAATATCCCTACCTACTCTAGAACATCTGACATGAAATGAATTATTACATAATGGTTAACTATCTACCCTAACAAGTTGTGCCTCTTTTGCTTTGGAAAGTAGGACTCTCCAAACATCTAGAATAAATGTTTTCTAGATTTTTTTTCATTTAGCTAGGAGAAAAATAAGGTTTAAGGGTAGGGGTCTAGGTTAAATAAGACACTGGGTTTTGCATACATCTAGGAAAAAAAGGTACATACTTGAAAATCCCCCAAATTTGTTTTTCCTTATCAGAATGTATTTACCTATTAGAGTTTCTTTTGAGAAAATGTATGGCTAAAGCCTAGGTAAGAGAATACCATATTTCAGAAGCACTGAAGACCACTGAAGCACTTTTATTTTCATTGTAAAAACTAATTACAATACGAAAGTTAATTTTTAATTAGATGCAACTCATTTGCTGATGATATAAAATTACTTCCCAGCTATAATAATGTAGTTAGATAAGGTATATTTTAATTAGTTCAGATATCTTAAATTGAAAGTAAGGGAAGGCATCGATTTGGACAAATGCACAGTTAGGTGCATTTCAAGTAGGAGGAATGCAATTTATTCACATGACCAAACATAAAAGTAAAAGCCTTTTCAGAAATATTAATAACCAACTGAGAAACCTGGTTCTAAAAAATCCTGAAGGAAGCATATGGTAAGGAGTCTGTTGCAGTAATTACAGCAGCATCAATTAAATCCTTACTGCATTAGAATAATAGCTATGCAGAATATTTTGAACCAGAGCAAAGTATATGCTTATATCTGTATTAACTATATTTTATAATGAGCTTTCTCAATGGCAATATGGGAATTTCAAAGCTTTCTCCCACTTTCTTTTTCAGTTCAACTCTCTGCAAGGAGACTGTTGTAATTTCAGATCAAGAAGTAAAATGCCAGAGGAGATTTATAGTGGGTTGACCGTCTTCAGTGCAATTTGGAAGATTGTAGAGGAATTTTATTATTAGATACATATCCAAAGCCAGTAGGATTCTTTGTGATGCTGATGAATTGTTTCAGTGTGACAGGACTAGTTAGCCTGTAACGTGTTCATGCAGTTCACAGGGAAGAAACACAAGAGCTTCTAGGAAGCCAATGCAAAAGCACTTGGTGTCCAAACATAGTCAAGGGTTTCACATCTCAGGACAAGTTGGTAATAGAACTTCTTGGATAAGTGCACATGGATAAATTTAACTCTAAAATTCAAATGGATAATGAGTAGTTTATTGAGACACATTTTCTATGGCTAAGTCTGGTAGTCTTAGAACGTACACTTTTAATCTGCTCCATCATCTTTCTTGATACTGAGACCTATAATTCCTTGGATTGTTTTTCCAATCCTTCTTGTAGCTGGGTGTTACATTTGCTAATTTCCAGTCAACAGGGACTTCCTCAGTTAACCAGAAGTGCTGGTAAATAAATGATTGAAAGCAGCTTGGCAAGCTCTTTTGCCAGCCCATAGACTTGTGGGTGTCTATTTGGCACAGCAGGTCACTAACCATTTCTCCAGGATTATTCACCCAGCTCCCCATCACTAACTTCCTGCTCTGAGTGGTACCAAGTACAACTTGTTTTGTTACTAAAGACTGAATCAAAGAAGGCATAAAGTACTTCATGCTTTTCCTCATCCCTAGCAGTATGCTACCCTCTGCATCCACCCAAGGATGGAGACTCTCCTTAACCCTCCTTTTGATGCTAATCTGTCTACAGAAACTGATATCCAGTGGTCAATGATTTTGACATGTCCATGGTTTTTCCTCTTCCCTACATCCTTAGTTTGCAGGGTTTTCCTTATAAAGCATCCTGCTCCCTGAGTGTGGTTTAGCAGCTGAAAGACAATGCAGAGCTGCTCTCTGTCCTGGAATTCCTAAACCCTCTTACTGCAGCAGCCCCAAGACTCCCCTTATCAGGGAGAGGTGAGGGGACCAGGACAGCAGGTAGCATGCTGGGGCAGTGCTTCACTGCAAGGATGTTGCAGCATGAGGACCAGGGCGTGCCTGAGATAAAACATCATTTAGAAGATTTTCTGTCTGCTCCTTCCCTTTTTTTCCTCAATTTTTTGTCTAAAATCATTTGGTGTGAAGATTAACAACCCTCCCTCATTTGCACACATGACAAGCTTCCTAACTCATGGCAGGTAAGGTAGAAAAAGATGAAAAGGGAAAAAAGTTCTGCATGCAGCTTAGGTGTGTAACGTAGCAATGATAATTAGAGTCTTTATCAGAGCCTGAGACAATCGTTGCTTCTCCAGTCAGAAGAACTTGGATTATACTACATATATTCATGGGAGTTTCTCCTAACTTTACCCCCCTGATCACTGGTTAACATTGTAGCTTACCTTGTACAGCTTTCATTCCCTGTCGGAAAGTGTACATATTCCTTTCTGGGAAAGGGAAGGAACTGTGTGCTACCTCAGAAAGGCTATGGGGCTGAGCACCAAGCCAAACCTCAACTTCCTCTCTTCATCTGTAAATAACTGCAGTGCAACTAATGTAGAGGAGGAAAGAGCAGTCCTTCATCAGCAAAAAAGAAAAGACTTCTCTAAAGTAGAGTTTCAGGAAAGTCAGGACATAGTAATTAAGAAATTTGCATTCTCTGTCCTTTCAAATAAAAAATGAGGTTCCACAGATATTAAGGCAAATGGTAGAGGCCATTATGTCTGTTATTGTGTTTTCCTTTGCCATAAAAGTGCACAAGGATGTTTCTGGTTATGCCTCAGTTTAAAGTTGAGTAATTTGCACTGAAAATTTTTGATTGTCAAAGAAAAAATTCATCTGGTCTAGCTGCCAATCATCTGCTTCTGAGCAATCATGGGACTTCCCAGGAGATGGGGCCTGCTTGCCTCATCCCTGCTATGGGTGCAGCCCTTTGGCTGTTTGGCATCTGCTGTGAAATACTGTTCTGCAGCAATTCCCAGCTGACCCAAATTCAGTGTTCCATGGAAATCCAGAATTCACTGATGGAGAACATGATAATAACATCCTGTGCAAAAATGAGTAGGGTTATCCTCACAACTGGAAGGAGATGCAGCCTAAATGACTAAACTGCTGTACTGAGGTGGCAAACAACACACAAAAAGCTTCTCTGCCCACTAAAAGTCACTTGCAGTTGATCTATTCTAACACTCTGACCCCGATTTTTGTTAAAGTGTGAGGGACAAAAATTTTTATTCTCTGTGGTTATATGTGTATTTTTATGCTGTCTCATGCTCTGTGTCTTTCCAGCAGCCCTCCTTGTCCTTCTGCACACATCAGTCAGGCTCAGTTACACAAACCTATCTGATAGTTCACATCAAAGGGCAAACCTGCACATCAGTCTGCACAATTCTCTCTGGCAACACAAGAAATATCAAAATATAACCCTTCACAGTTAACAATTTCTAAAATCAACACTCCTTGTTTTACATTTAAAACTTTTTAACGGTAACTTGTCGTTAATCTAGAGATTGTATAATTTTTCAAACATTATACTTTTTCCAGGTATAAACACAATTTGTGTGGACATATGTGTATGTATACATACAAGAAATGCTCTTGTTCCAGAAATGCTGTGGTCTCCAAGTCAATTTTAAAGACACAGCAAAGCAAAAACATGGGATAAAAGCAGAGATTTTGAGATTTTTGCAACTAAGGATTGACAAGTGCAGCACGATGACTAAATTAATTTTATATTATTCCTAAAATCTGGAAATGAATGCATTAACAAATTAAACTGCAAGAGAGACATAACTTACTGTCTCAATTCACAGTCAGATTAATGAATCATGCAAAGAGTAATAGGACTAAACAGTTTCAAATTACTTCATTTATGTCAGTGGCAGATGCAAAAGTTTGCATCTAGAAGTTTTAATAGCTGTTGTTAGGGGATAGTATTACAGAAATAAAAAAAGTTTTCACCAAAAATGATACGTGTATGTATGGTGGTGAAGTATATAAAGGGATTTGTTACTTGAAATCTTGAAAGGAATTTTATACTCCCATTAGGAAGGCTGGTTTTTTGGTTTGTGGGTAGGTATTTTATTTTTAAATTTATTTTTAGGGGAAAGGACTGGACTCTCATTTGTCATTGCAGAACCTCTCTCTCCAGCTTCAAAAGTTGTAATCTTGCTTTCTAAGTTTTCTAAATTCTCTTGCAGTTAGCATCTTTCCAACTCTGTACCTTCTCTGCCCTTTCCTTACATTATTTTCTATAACATCAAACACCAACTACTTATTTTTACATAAGTGTCTTACAGCCTTTGGTTGTCTCTCTATCTATCTTATTATAAACAGATAAACTCACAAGACTTACTGTGGTTTGAACAAAATGTTCTTGGGTATTTTTTCTTATTTTTTTACCTTCCTTGTCTTTACTCTTGACAATTTTTTTCTGTCAAAATCCATGCAGTGATTTCATTCTTTTTTCCAAGTCTATGAGACTCTATTGATAATTTTCTTTTTTCTAAAAAGCTTAGTCTTTCTATTCTTCATAAACATGGGATTAGCAACCTGATATATTCAATGTAGACCATGGCAGAGGGGTTGGAATTAATGATCTTTATGGTCCATTCTAATCTGATGCTTTTTATGATTCTATGACTTTTAGTGAACTTACATTGGGTTTTTGTTCATTACCCATGTTATTTTCAGCTACAATCTGTGGTCTGCTGTATTGTATCCGACAAAAATTATCTTCCTCAGCTACATTTTCTCATTCAATATCTATTATTCCTTCCTTCAGGTGCATTAAAGGTACCAACCTATATTATCTGTGGATTGGGAGAATTAACTTTGTAAGGATTTTTCCATTTCAATTTATATGACTGATTTTCCTATTAAATCAAGGGGAAATATCTTCTGACTTGACAAAAAAATCCACTTTTTTTCCTGTTAAGAACAGTTAGTATTTCTAAAGGACTGTAAGCAGAATTCATGTTTACATTTCTCAAATTTGTTTTTCTATCAGAATTTTTATTATAAGGAAGCCATATACTTCACTGTTCTGCATAATGTGAATGACATTTTTACTTTTTTTTTTCCTTAGCTAAAAGAATAATACAGGTTTAAACAGGGGACTGGTTCAACTGTTTGTGCTTATGTAAGGCACTGTTAGTGCAAAAGGTTCTCTCAGGTTCTTTCTTAGCAGTCAGAAGTTATTTCATGATAATTTTCTGATTTATGAAAGAATAGCTGTCCTAGTTTGACCAGCCCAGGGAAGTGAGCTGGCTAGGTTTGAGATTGGCATTTTATTGCACCAATGGAAAGCAATTTCTAGTTCTTATTCCCTTTGAAGGCAGCCCGGGCAGTCTCTTTGCCCCCGGCTGTCAGCACACCCCTCTGCCCCCGGCCCTGCCCGGGCTGGGGGCGGCGGCGGGCCGGGGGCGGC
>VXBS01000602.1:211585-354775 GCA_013400255.1 Sitta europaea | reverse complement strand
GCACCAGTATTAGAAGTTTGATGAGAAACCTCGGCCCCGGGGGATAAAAGGGGAAGACCTCTGTTCCAGAGATGGGTGAAAGGATGCTGGAACGGCTCATCCTTAAAAAAATGCACCCCAATAAGCTGATATGGACTGAGAACACAGTTGTGAAGAAAAACTGTTAAGGATGAGAAAGACTTCACAAAGGCAGATCCCAGGCACCTGCGGTTTGTGACAAAAGTGAAGCCACAAGAGTTTTTTTCTTGTAAGAAGCTTTCCATACCATTATCAAAGAATACTTTTCTCTCTAAATGAACCAAAGAAAGACTATTTGTAGAGGTGAAAAACTGCCTGAGATTTCTGAGTGTTGTTGTCTTTAAGAGGAAAAAAAGGGTTGTGGGGAGAGAGGAAGAGTGTTTTGAAGGTTCCATCCTCATTCTTGTTGTTTTTCTTTCTTTTAGTGTTAGTTAATAAAATCTTATTACTTTTAAACTTAAGCCTGCTTTGCTCTTGATTAGAACCTTTGAAATTGGCAAAATTAAACCAAAACAAAAATCAGTGTTTCCGCACTGTTTGGAACTGAAAGCACGACAAGGGCAAAATGTTCTTGCAGGAGGATTGAACTCAGAAGGTACCAGATGTCACCCAGAGCCACTTCTGTCCTGGTCTAAACAACCATAACCTACCAGTGAAACTCAGACATGAAGCTGCTCTTTAATAGCCCAAACCAATTAATTCAACAAAGCAAGACACTACAACTAGAAAAATGATTAAAAGTTTATTCTGCTTTCCATGTTAATTAATTTCAATGTAGTCAGTCCATGTGAAGAAGTAGTTTGTTCATAGGAAGTAGCTGCTCTACCTTTCTACTTCCAACTCAGTTCCTTTAAAAAATGTACTTCACAGTTAAGACTCCACACATCATTACTCATTTGCACAAGAGAAAAGATTTTTTTGTTATAACTCCAATTAAAAGTAGTAGATGGTAAACAGCAAGCCTTACTGCTTACCAAACACCTATTTATGCCTTTCTGCATGTACTCTCACACTCACAGTTCAAACTGACTGGGAAGTTGTTCAACTCAAAGTCCAAAGTACCTGGTTGAAGAGGAAAATTGTCATTGGGCTTAGAATAAGTGCTGCCAGCCAATCTGCAAGTATGCAAACCTGCTGTCGTTTTTTTACTTTCTTCTTCTCTTAATCTCTGACAGGGTGAGAGGAAAAAAATATGCTGATTGTGAGGAACTAAAGCAAAGTTTTTTAGCATTATTCAGTTTAGAGAAGACCAGTTCTGTTGACTTTAGGTGACCCCTCTAGGTCTGCTTCTTCTCATAGGCTTTTCCTGAGGGAAAACACAAACTCTTAAAAGAGGTTTGATACAGCTGGGAGTTATGTCAAGAAGAGTTCAGCCTTCAGAGAAAGCCAGCTTGTTGGCTGCCAAGTCTAATTATTATTGCTTTATTGGATGTGCATATGTCTGGAACAAGGAATATACACATTTTTATTAATATGTTTAAAAAACTGAAAAGACAGCTAAATCATTAAGTTATGTATTTCGACTTCACCTTATTGTTTGGCAAGTACTTCTTTATATTAATTGCTATTACTCATAATACTTGGAAAAAATTATAAATATTCACTGTTGCTTGTTTTATAACACTAATTGAAAATGTTGAACATAGACATAAAAACAGCTTGGTGTATGTTAAAGCACTTAGACCAAAACCTGCTGATTCTCCTGAACTTTACTTTGCAAAAAAAGTAGCAGAAGGTTTTTTCAAAAATCAAACAAAAATATCCTCAAAAAACCAACTAAAGTTTTTTAAAAAACCTTTGTACATTTTGTTATAGTTTTAGAGTATATATTTTTTTAAAGCATTGAAAATTTCTAGATTTCTTAAAACTGTGTATTCTTATTATACACGATTATAATATACTTCTTAAACAGTTTTTTCAACTTAAAAATAATGTATTATCAATTGATTACTGGAATCTTTGTCATTAGAATTCTAGCTTTAATTTTTGTACCAATTTCAGAGATCACAGCAAATATTAAGTTGCATTTTGGATTTTAGTTTTTAAGTTTGTTATGGTTTTTTGTTTGTTTTGTTGTTGTTGTTGTTTTGAGTTGGGCTTTACATATTGACCATCCACATAAACTTAACCCACAAGGAAGCACTCATCACAGTACCCCATTTTAAGATTAAAATCCCAAACAGAATACATATATCTATGTGTGTGTATATATATATATCTATGTGAATTGTTCACATACAATATATATAAACCTGGATGAAAAGCAGATTGAAACCATATGCATTTTAGCTTCATCAAGCTTAAGAATTCCTACGTAAACCTCATACATTGCTATGCTGCAATCAGCATATCTGACTGCTGCAAATTCCACTTGAAGTTATTCTCCATTAGTAATGCTGCAGAGCTGTGCTCTGAGACTGTGCAGAGCCTTTGTTTGGGTGAGGTGGTGGCCCCACAGAGCTCAGGGCATGCTCTCTGTGGGACTGTGTTTATACTGAGGTACAAAAGAGCTCACAGAATTTTCCATTTGACTTTTTATTTTGAAGAGATATAACTGTGCTGGATTTAGAGCATCAAGAAACTCCTGGGTTTGGTAATGAAAATACAAGCATAGATTTAATCTACCAACAAGTCAAAGCTTTGACAAATGGCCATAATCAGTGTCTCATTCCAGCAGGTGTGTAATACCCTCTGTCTAGAATGGAAACCCTAAGAAATGTCATTCTACTCCAGTGCTTGTATCCTTTCTTCTAATAATGGTTCAGGAGCAAGCTTAAATTCATGGGTTAGACAGCTTGAGGGTTTCTAATTATCATTATCCATAGCTTTTTTTGCCATAATAAGGATGTTTTCCTCTTTTTAAATCTTTACTTTCTGGTTTGTTTCAGTGGTACTGCAAGGCCACAGAGTGGTAAAGCATGGCTGAACTATTTTTTTGGAACTTGGAAATCCCTAACACCCCAGCCCAGGAATCAAAATTTTTTAGAAGTTTAAACAGACATCTCTATTCCATTGCTTTCCAGCCACCAGAGGAATATAAAAATTCCTAACTACACTAAGAAATTCTTTTTTTCAGGGAAGAAAGCCATAAATACAACAAAAGAATTAGGTGAGGTGAAATTAAAGTAATTTTTACATGACAAAGCTCTTAACTTGCAGAAATCAAATGAAAATAAAGTTCACAATCAGTTTTTTATACTATGCAATGTGAGATACCTCTTCTTAAAAATAAAATAATAATTTTCTTGTATAAACAATCTGGATTGCTTTGCATTATAGCTATGACAAAAGTTCATTTAAAAATATATCAGACTAAGACATTTATGAAAGAAAAACAGTCACAACCCTTGAAGCTCAACTCAGTAGCTGTGGGAGAAGTTGAAACACACCTTTGTCTAATAGTTTGGCACCTTCTTATTATTTATGAATGTGGAGGGCTTCCATTGTTTTGGGGAAAATGCAGAAATGGAAAAAATTCTTGACTAAAATTTTACAAATTTTTTTCTAAATCCCCTCACATAGCTCTTAAATTCTTGGGTGTCATGAAATTAGGAGCTGAGTACTGCCTTGAAAATACTGAAAAGCTGTGATTCTTCATCTCTATGCATGCTCCTTATCAGGCCTCCCAAATTTAAAACTACACTGTATCACTATCATGGAAGACCCCAGGAAACACACGGAGAACAAGAAGCAGCACATCTTGCAAAAGAGATAAATTATACCATAAAACGTGTTTGGCTTTCATAGCACACATTTACATTCATGCCTGGGGGAGGAGGGGCCGTGGTGGGGAAGGCTTAGATCCACTTTCTAACAACAGGAATACGAAATACAATCATTATATTCACCCTACACCAGTACCTGCTTCCTGGCCCACAGGCTGTTTCCAGGCAACTCACGCATGCTTACCTCGTTCCCATTATTCATACACTGCAAACTTTCCAGTGCATTAACCTGCAATCTTTCATCTCTCTGTAAAACCTACCTCACAGTCCTTGCATGCTTGCCACAATCTTGTGTGCTTTCCCCAGCATACACAAAATCAAAAAGTCATCCTTTTAGGAATCTAGCTAGGTTGTCAAACTCATACTTTTAATTAGTTTATCGCTTGCTATATCCAAGCACACTTTCCTGCCGTACAGCTACTAGTCACAAGGCTATCTTAATTATGTTAATCAGACTTTCCCAGCTAATACAATTAGCTATAATTAGCTGATCTCTTTCCTCCTACACTTTGTTCCCCCAGGGGGATTAGGAGTTATTAGACTAGATGAATACCCAATCCCTCTTGCATGACTATCCCCCAGAAGAGCCTCGGGGCCAAAAGGCAGGAGCTGCACTGCCCATGCTCTTGCCTGACCCAGTCTGAATGAGCAGCAGAAGACCCTTGAAGAGGTGTTGACTGAAAATGTGCCTTCCATTATAATCACTTTACATGGAAGATGGAAATCATGGCAAGGCATTTTGCTTAATCATTAAAACCTATTTTAAACCTGCTGTGGATTTTCCTGCAGTACTGAGCTGGTGATTGTCATCAGCCCTGCTGCAGAGGGACACACTGCAGTTACTTCTTTTCTTATTAGTTCTTTCTTTTCTTATTCATACTGCAGATAAAGCTCCCCTTACAGGAATATAGCTGATTGTCTACTGCCTGGCATGCAGAGTAGTGCTGTGCAGTTAGACAAGTCACAAAACTGCATTTACAGTAAATGAGTTGCAAAGGAATCATGTCCCATCTGGCATTATTGTTCTGTCACTGTTTTGCCACAAGTGATCCCCACATTGTTAAGCAATCTTCAGAGATCTCACATGATATTTCTCTATATTTCACCACCTGTTGCACACACACATTGCTCACTAGCTAGATGTCCCAAATGCTCTGTACAGGCTTATGATGCAGAAGTCATATGTAAGACCTACAAAGGATGCAAATATATTTAAAAAAATATGTTGAAGAGATAATTTGGCTACTCTGGATGACCTGAAAATACATGATCCAACAACACAATAAAGCTTTTGAAAGCCTGGTATAATGGAATAGAGAAAAGAGGTGAGCATTTCTCAAAAACATACTTATCACCACCAAACAGAAGTACCTGCAACTTACTGACAAATAAAAAGAAATTTAGGAAATTACTATTAAAAAAAGGAAATACAAAGACATAAAAGTAAAAAAATGTGTGCCAGGAGCAGTCCTTAATTAGCAGGGATAATGGTAGATGACAGAATAACCTATTCAAGCCTAGGCTCAGCCTTTTATTGACACCATTCCTCACTTCCTACCTTTTATGTGCTCAGTGTGCATACAAATTATCACAGTAGATAAAGTGACACAGTGCAAGATTTGAAAGTGTATATCTGCTTGCATCATCCTGAGTCATTCTTTGCATACTTTATAATTCCTATAGTTTTTACCATTGTGACTGTAAGTTCAGGCTGCCGACAGTGAAATTGTAAATGGCCATGCTCCAGGGAGAGAGAGCCCACTCATACATCTCAGCCTCAGGGAGGAATTTCAAATGGAAATCACAGACTGATTTGAATACCTACTGCCATAATTCATTTATGTATTTAATGACAATAAAATGATGTCTGTGACCTCTGTGAAAATGACAGTTTCAGATTCAGAGTCTACATGTTCCAAGGCATGTGTACTGCAAATTTAAAAGCTTCTTTTGAACAGCTTTACAGTATTGCAGGGGGAGGATTGAAGGAAAGTGTGTCAAATGAGACTGCAGCAAGAACAGAAAAAATCAGCAGATCTTGCAGTGGTAGGGATGAGTTAAGCACAGTTATACCTTGAGATTGTCCAGAGATTAATAAAGAGCCTAAAATATTTGCTGAATGTATATCTCTCTGCATACATATCTGTTCTGTGTTCAAGATCTCATTTCTTGGCAAAGTGGAAAGACACTTTATATATGAAGCAAACAATTTATTGTTGATAAAACTGATACCTAAACAATCTAATCCAAGAATCATTAATAGTCCAGACATATTTATTATATAAAAAGAAAGAACCTTCTATATGGAAAAGTCTCAATGATACAGTTAAAATGCTAGACATACATTTAGTTTCTATCCCTTGGTGTAATGCTTACCCTTTTCCCAGGTTCTCTGGGCCCTAATGTGGTGGCTTCCCACTTGTGGTGCTGGCAGGGTATTTCAGGGGGTTGTTGGCATCTGGAGTCCTCTGCTAGTAGGAATTTGATGGTCATTGTGATGGTTTCTTCATTCTCATGTTAGAGAGCCATGTGTTATATATGGCTATATGTATGTGTTTATGTTAAACTAACATACTTTAACATCTTCCTCTTTCTTATCTGCCTCTGTATCCACATCATATTCCGTTTCATTATATGGTACATTTTACATATGGATTTAAAGATGTTAATTGTTGCTTTTACAGGGTGTGTATAGATATATGTAAGCCTTTATGTTTCTACAGTTCTCTTTCTGCACTCATATATGGAAATTAACACTGTTTTCTACGCTCCATTTTTGCAGACTTGCAAGTGAATGCTTTTGGAAGATTGAGACACAAAGTTTTACATTCACAGGTTTTACATGGTTTCTGTGTGGCAAGCATATTCCAGAAAATAATTCCTTCCACTTTTGTCTGGGAAATTACCCTGTGTTCCAAATTTTTCACGTGTAAGTTATAACTGCTGGAGTTTCATTTGCTATTGGTTGAATTGTCACAAGCAGATCTAATGGAATCCAAATTAGCATTAATGGATTTTAGCTTATCACATGTGATACACACTTCTGAATTAGGCTAAAAGTATTTTTATCTGATCTGTAAACTTAATTTATCCTGAAGAGCAGATTACATTAATTTTAACTTACTGGGAAAACATACATAAACAGATGAACTTTAGAAATAAATCTCTAATTCACATTTTACCTGTTTAATATCTGTGTGAGGAATGAATCTTTTGCAAGGGACAGTGTAGTTTCAAGGCAAGTTACTGTTTCCATCCACACCCGTAAACACTGTGACACAATGAAAACAGAATTTGACATTAAAGCACGGCATTGTTATAGAGCAGAGTACACTGAAAGTGTCAAAGCCTTTCAGCGTCACCATGATTAGTGATAAAGAGTACAACAGTAACAAGATGTGTCGTAAATGGGACACCTGTGAGATGGTGGAAGTCGCTTACAGATTAGAAGCACAGAAGACACAGCAGGAAAAAAGAAATACTACTGTGGAAGAAAAGTGGAAACAGTTTAATTCAAAGAAGAAAATCTGGAAGTAGAGGAAGTCAATACCAAACAGAACTGTGAGGGAATCTGGGAGAAATTACAATAGATGTGCCAGAACAGAAGGAGAATATGGAGGAGGCACCTGTCCTCTAAGACAAAGTTACAGACATATCTTTTACCTTTCCATTTGTCCCCTATAAGGAAATGATTTTGCTCTCAGGTTTGTTTGCAGTGATATGAGCTCTCCTAAGCCTTATTTCAGATGGAAGGAGCCAGTTTAGCAAAGAGTACTCATTAAAATGTCTAAAGCTAATCTGGCTTCTTTGAACTGAAATACATTATAAAACTATATTCATATGAGTATATTCTATATTCATTTATAGAAGTAGTGGAAGCAGCTGACTGAAGGGGGTAATGGGGACCAGCAACAGGCTGGGGAGCTGCTAGAAGCTCATAGCCAGCATCAGAAGAGGATGTATTTGTCTATTACTCTCCTGCAGAAAGCTGCCCTGGTACCCAGGGTAGAACAGACTTCTGGAGTGCTGTGTGTCCTCTTGGTCATTAACTGCATATTCACCCCTGGACAACAAGAACTATACAAAAATCAATGTTGAATAAAAGTAAGTTGTAGAAAGCAAGAAGAGACAAAAAAAAAAAAAAAAAAAAAAAAAAAAAAACCCCCACCNGGATTTGGGGAGGGGAATGATAAGTTTGCTCAAGTGACCTTGCAGCTGGGAATGTCAAGGCTTGGAGAATGGGAACACTATGGGAAACCATCTACTTTGCCTTCTGCTGATTATCCTTTGTCTGTTTTGAGAAGTAGAATTTCTGTGTAGAGATAGGTGTTTACAGAGACGTGGAGGCCCTCTCCCAGATGTGCTTGACCTCCCTGTCTTGGGAGAGAGATCAAAGCAGAGAGCATAAAAGCANAAAAAAAATTGAAAAAAAAAAAAAAAAAAAAAAAAAAAAAAAAAAAAAAACACAAAAACCCCCACCCAATCAATAAAATCCCAAACTGAAACAAAAAACCCAAAGAAACCGCAGAAAAATACAAAGTGTATTGGGAGGAAGGAGTTAAAACAAGGATTTGGGGAGGGGAATGATAAGTTTGCTCAAGTGACCTTGCAGCTGGGAATGTCAAGGCTTGGAGAATGGGAACACTATGGGAAACCATCTACTTTGCCTTCTGCTGATTATCCTTTGTCTGTTTTGAGAAGTAGAATTTCTGTGTAGAGATAGGTGTTTACAGAGACGTGGAGGCCCTCTCCCAGATGTGCTTGACCTCCCTGTCTTGGGAGAGAGATCAAAGCAGAGAGCATAAAAGCAGAAGAGGAAATTCACAACTGTGGGAAAGATTGCACACATGCCAGGCCTTTTTGATATGTGAGGCTGGCAATGGCCTGGACTCTTTTTTTGCCCCTTGCTACGATGGAATAAATGTGGCAGTGTGTGTCTGTTTCCATCACTCAGAGTGGTGATGGAATAAATCTACTCCTTACACTTCAGCTGTGGATTTTGGCCATTTTCATGACCTGCTGATACTCGGTTCATACTGAATTTACAATTCTGCTGTTCAGAAATCTGACCACCAGCAGGAGGTTTGGAAAATCCTGCTCTGCACATTAGGAATGTACATGACTTCACTAGTTGAAATGGAATATTTTATTAACAATGGAAATAGGGATGGCTGCAATGGATTGTAATGTGGATTTCCTGTCCTACAGAAAATTTTAATTGTTGGCTGCTGCTTTTCCATCAATACAGGTGTTTGCATGACTCCACCTCTTTTGTCAATTATTTGAAATTGGAGACCAAAGGGGAAAAGCTCACTAAAGGACACATTGTAATTCTCTGTAAAGGCTTGCATTCACTGGAAAAATCAGATATGATAGCAGTAGGAATATTTTTAGATATCGACCATGAATATAGCATATATCAGTTTATAGTTACCAGTATAGATATTTGTATATGTACATATATGAATATCCAAAAATAATCATATATAAATGCATTTTATTAATCTTTCTTACTCTTTCCCTCTTTGGGATTCTAGAAACATATCTTTCTGTTTAGCCTGCTTTGTGCTATGTAGTTTGTAAATAAAATTTGGAAGAATCTATGACTTGTAACAGATGTGAGTATTGTATCTAATACTAAAGGATTACAACCAATATGGATGTTTTATTTTTCTGTATTTTGTTTCTTTATGACTGAGTTATTATAATTTTAATTCAGTGTATTAGACCAGTTCTGTATTTCTTTTCAGCTTAAAAAATCAGTGTGGTGATTTCAACTCATATAAGCAGATTTTTGGTTTTTGACTTCTGGTATTCTAAGAAATTCTTTTCTCCTACTCATTATTAGAACTGAGGGCAAGACTGTGTATTTGAAATATCTTCCAGGTGCAAGCATTTGCAGCTGGAGATGAAATAGGGACTATGGGATTATTTACCCCCTAAAATTATCTCTCCATTTGCAGGAGATAGTGACAGTGTCTCTCATTCTCCAGGACACAGTTCAAGTTTTTTGAGTTGTGTCTCTAATTTTGGATTGAGTAGAAAATAATTTTAACTGGTCTAATTTTTATTTGCATTACCTAGCTACATTCTGCTTTATCCTAACCACTAATATTATCCCTTCTATATTGTGGCAGCTGACTACAGGCAAATTAATTTCAGATTGAGCATGAATATATTACACATATTCATTACTTTAATACATACTTCCATAATTAATAATGATAATTACAAACAATAATTTAAAATCCTAAATAATATATGACAACTTCTTTACATTTGAACACATCATGAAGTGTTTCTTCATCATTTCTGTGTGTAAATTAATCACCAAGCTGAAACTTTAGCATGCAGTTTGCTAAATAGCAGGTTGCGAACATGCTCAGCTCTCTCTTTTCCTTTTCTCTTTTTCATCAATACACATGAAGCAGGATCTTATCAAAGAAATATAAGAAGACCATGTGAAAAAACCTTGCACATAATCAAAATTACTAGAAGACACAAAATTACTTCATGGTGAAATGCAGGCCTTGCTACCACTTTAAAAAGAAGTGCCTAGGTGCTACCACCTAATAATTTCTGCATTGTCTAATTTGGGGATTTTGGTTTCAAGTGTCAGAAATTTGATATTAAAGTTATTGAAAAATAAAAAGCTGGTAATGGTCTTGACAGCAGAGACAGGTAGTATATTCTTGTATTATTTACAGTGGTTTGGAATATTGATGTAGCATATGTGTTCTGGAAATTAGATATAGGACTGTACTCAAGGTTAATTGAAGACTCATATACTGTTAATCCATTCATTATTTTGATGAAGAAACATACTGATGCAGGTTAATTTGCAGAAGCAATGTGACTTGCAGATTAGAAGCTGACTGAAGAAGAGTTTATAAGCATCAATATATTTAATTAAATTCCATGTACAAGTGAAATTCTGTACATATATATTTGCATGTTTGGGTTATTGATCCAGTAAAATATAACTTGGAAAGCAAAAATTCTCTGTCACTGACTATCTGAATTATTAAATGTCATATACATTTAGTTGAACCAGGTCTCAGAATCTGCATAGATCTGAACCAGGCTCTTTAGCCCACTTTAGCTCTTTAGTGCTAGAGAGTGGAGGAAGAATTTTATGCATTACAACACAAGTAGCTTTGTCCCAGGCACTGGTTTCAGTAATCAAAACAAATATTTTTCTTGCTGTACTGTTGAAGTTTCAGGTGAGTCAGCAGCCATGCACTAATTAGAACTCACCATCAAGGAATGCAAAGGTCATGGCTGGAGCAACATCAGTGCCCACTCTATCTCCATTATTGAACTTTCCTATACAGGTAAATGTGTCCTTTGCATCTTTGCTTAAAAAAAAAAAAAAATGGTTATACACTGCAGAAACCAAAAAAGGCTCCTCTGAGCTGTTCTAGGAGAACAGTTGAAGGACATTGCACCAGAATGACTTCTCAGAAATTTCTGAAATTCACACCATCGAAATAAATTTTTAAATACTTCAAACACTGAAGTAAAAATACTTACTCTAAATATTTATATTAAAGAGAATGTCCTGTTTTCAGGGGACATTTACTGTCCTATTTACTAATCAATATCAGAATCTATATATGGCAAAATTTTTCTTGATCCTGTGTATGTAAAAACCCTGCAAAATAATGAAGATCTGACTTTTCTGTGTTCTTCTATTTGATTTGCTAATATTAAAACATATCACATATTAAATCCTATGTTTACTGTTTCTTCAGTTACAGAAGAGATACTGTACAATTAATTCCATAAAATTTCCTAAAATTTAACATTTGAAGTCTCTTAGACTCTTCACACAAGTTTGATCCTAAATGCAGCAGGACACTGACAAAAGATCCTTACTGCCCTGGGTGCCTCTGCACGGGGAGGGGACCCAGGAGCAGAGGGTGACAACAGCACAGGCACACCAGCAAGGACTGGCATCTTACAGGACCTGAGCAAGATAAAGTCCAGGGGTGGCAACCAGTGCCAGTCAGGAGTTCAGTGACTGACATCCAAGTCCATACTGAGGACGAGCCAGAAAGTCACATCAGCAGATTAAGATCCTGATCACCAAGACCAAACAAAGTTGCAAAGTACCTCAGGCAATGAACAAGAATTGGACTGTTAAATTGTACTAATACTTATGGCTCACTTTCTCTGTATGTTTTTAATTCTGGAAAATGTTGAAGCAGAAAATAATAGAATTAGTAATATAAAATTATAATTAGTATTTGTTTTATTTCTAATATAATATTAGAAATAAAACAATAGAGAATAAGGTTCCTCAAACTGGGAATTCCAGATGATTTTCAAAGTAACTTGCTATATTCAACTTTATTGTCATTTAGGAAAACTGATCTCAAGTTTTGGTTCCAGTATATTTAGTACTCACAAGCAGGTTTTTGTAGTGACTTTAATTTCTCATAACCATGAACCACCACTTATGCAAGCAAGTTTTTAAGCTTGTAGTTCCTTTTGGCACTTCTTGTAGTTTTCTCCAAGAAGTCACAATTTCTGAGAATTCATAATTCAAAACTTTATGACTTCCATATTTTAATTTCTGTAGCCACACTCTAGTCTGATGACCTAATAAGATAAATTTAACAAACCAATATGCAAACAGTCATGAAAAGCATGCCATTTTTGTATTTTGATGATGATATTCTTCCTTCCAAGGATATGTGAAAAAATTGTTTTAGAGATAACCACAGAAAACTAAAATGGTCAAAGATTTTTGAAAAAAATGTGTGCTATATGAGTTGGTGATTTTAGTCCTTTTGCTTGGCCTTCCTTTTCTCCTTCATGTAAAGGCAAAATGGTTTGATTGTGTTGTTCATATTAGTACATATTGGTGCAATTTTAGTTCTCATTATACTCTGGTGTGTATCTGATTTCTGTGGCCGAAGGTCTTTAGTGGTGTAGCTGGACTATTTTTGTAGCCTGAAGTGATGATGTTTCTGCTACTAATTGGTTTTCATATTTATTTCCCCTGAAGTCCTTAAGAAAGGATTTGTATCATCCATCTCTAAGTAGAGAGGAAATGCTTCAGCATTAAGCTTTATTACATTTCTAGCTCCTTCCTTAGTATTTCCTCTTTACCACCTGCTTGTCTTCATACTGTTTGTTCTCTTTGCCTCTTAATTTAAGCTTGCTAATCAGCTGTTAATGCAGTTTCAATGAAACATCCCTTGCATGAAACCTCATCAGCTACCTCATTACCAGATCTTATTGAAGTCTCTCCACCTATTATCACCTTGGCCAAACTTTCATTATGTTTTATCATTGAGAATTCGGGCAAGGAGATATTCAGTTATGTGAGCACTAATAGGAAATTAAAAAAAAATAATTTGACTTATCCTTGGTAGAATGAATAAATGTTTCACCACTTGAAAAAATAGACTCCATCTTAAATTACACTTATAGGCATCTGTTTGCTTGCCAATTTAGCTGGATATGACATTCAGGTACTATAAATGCATGCAACAGCCAAATCAAGTACATGTAATGAAGTATTCAGAAAGACTAACCATTCCAAATAGTCTCTGGCATTAGAAGATACAAGGCAAATATGCAATTTAGTAATATTACCACTTATTTGCATTTTAATTCTTGGGTTGGTGATTATTTTTTTATTCTCATCTTACACTGAGACAAGAAATAAAAAACCTATAAAAATGTCAGAGGTTATGATGTCAACTAATACTCACATGGACACACTCTACAAGAAATGCAACAGCAACACTGAGCAAAAAGGGTAGCTATGTGACTCCAAGAATTTAGTCATTACAATTTAACCCGTGTATTGCAGGAGAGAACTAAAGTTATGATAAGATTTAATCTCTAAACAACATATTGATCACAAAGACTGCTGACTGATTGCTGAGGCGACTGGACCTGTTTGTTTGATGCCTCTGCAGAAGCTGAGTAAATGTTCTGCTCTGTGCCTTGCCAGTGTATTTTTCACACTCCAGAAATGTGAACCATTCAATTTCCATGGTGGCAGCAGTTTTGGCCCTTTCTTTGAAGGATACTGACAAGTGTAAAATCTCTGTTAGTTTTTAATATCAGAATTGAAACTCAACAAATTTCTCAAAATGCCAATAAAAGAAATAAATATTTATTTTGATATCTGATGAGATAAGCAAGTTTTTCTTTGAGAAATACCAGTGTGGAAAATTTTCACAAATGAAAAGTAGTGAAATATCTCATATTCTTACCTAAATTTCAAAGTGTTTCCTTATCTTATGTACCAGAATTGAACTTCAAATTATTCTAATCTGATATCATATATAATTCAGACTGTAGAATGTTTTGTTATTCTTATATGAAATCCAGCATCCTCTAAGTGCAAAGCCTTTAACTCTACATGTTCAGTTTTCATATAAAATATTAAATTCTTTGAGTTCTGCATAAGATTGATTTGCAAATGTTTGTCATGAGGTCTAGTTATAATGCATATCTTTACTCTAATGGGGATCTACAGTATCATCTTCCATCAAGACAAATAGTCTTGACTTACAAGTCAGATAATTTTTTTCTTCATTCTAGTTAAATCTGATGGCTAATCACACTCTCAGTTAATTTTTTTTCCCTAATTTGGGTATGCCTTTCAGACAGTAATTTTTTTTAAAGTTTTCTCTACTAGATCAACAAATTCTTTGGGAAAAAAAAAATCATGCGTTGAAGAAGACTTGATTCATTCATTATGTGGAAGACCTTCCAGTCAAATGAATAGAGTTGCTAAAATCTATCTTAAAATAAGACTTTTTACTAGCCCTTCAATTTGTTGTTCTCTTCTAATTATTGTCCATCATTTTTTAAATATGATTCTCACAACTGAATTTCATTCTTCATTTATGTACCATCTTCTTTTGTGTTTGTTTTTTAATTAAAGACAATTTTTCCTTCTTTAGTATGGTTCTGTTTATACTTCATAATACCATATATCCTTGACAGGTCTGTGTTCTTGCTGCACAATGTCCACTTTGCAGATCAGTATTATGTCTTCCTTTATGAGTTAGATCTGAGGGAGTTTTCAAAATTTACTTTTGCATCGGTAGTTCAGAATTTAAAATCATGTCAAAATTATTGTTACCTTAGCTGCTTAGATAGATCCAGTGTATTGATTCTTACATAAAAATTCTTCTTGCTGTCTTCCACTTGGTCAATCCTTAATCTCTTTTTTTCAAGGGACTGTGAAAACTATGTACTAATTATTTAACTCTCTGAAACTGTAAATCATACTTTTGTTACATGTAAGTGTATTGCATCTGTAGCTGCCTCTGTCAATCCAAATTGTAATCTCATATAAAAAGTGGAATCAGTTTTATTGGATAATACCTGTTCTTCATCATGTGTTATTAATTGCATTTATATTCCTCTTAATTTATTTATGTATTGTTTGAATCGCGTTGGCTTTTCATTCTTTNGGTCAAACTACTGTCTCTATTTGCACATTATTAATCTCTTATCTTGAGAAATTACACTTCTATTCTAATATTGATGTTGTTTCTATTAATAACTACTGATAAATAATAAATATCAGGAAAATGGACAGAACCCATGCCAAATGTTTATGAGTCTTGGGTATATTTATGTTACTTAGAGCTGCTAATTTAAGATGTCTTATTGAAGCAGAGAAACAAATGTGAAAAATGGCATTCATGTGATTGGTTTTATTTGCTTAAACACTGTATTTGGGACTTTGGTCAGGATTCTCTGTCTCAAAGAAAACTTCTGATTTATGAGTGAGGCATGATCACAAGATCTTTGTTACCTTGAGCACAGCAGACACACAACATTTTTTCAGAGATTGCAGGCGTGTTTTTCCAGCTGGTGTCAGATCTCCCTCCTATTTTCCTGTGAGTGACAAGAAATGCCTCTCTACAGAAAGTGTTTCCTATTTCTGTTGCATAGAAATGCACTTGATTTCCATACAATGTTCTGAACTCTCTTATTGGCAACATTAATTATTTTCTCTAGATCTTGCTCAGATAGTCCAGGGCTTTGAATGGGTCTTCCCATTGCTCTGTTCACAGGCTCCATGATGCAGCAAAACCTCCTCCTTCAGGCAGGTATGGAAGGTTACACACCTTTCCAGCTGCTCCTGATCTGGCATCACTGACACAGACAGAAAGAGAAATGGAGACAGACAGCTGGGTGGGTGGAGTTGATTCAACCTGAAAGAGTTTAGATCTGCTTTCTTTTTTACAGACTCTACCCCCTCTTTGATCCTACCTACCTAATGCACGTAAGATTCCTAATTAATTTCATTCTGTCACTAGTTACCTCCACAGTAAAAAGCTTTGTTGGTAATAGAAGAACTTTTATGTCCTGAAGGAAGCTCAGTGTATTTGAGGAACAAAGGCTCAAATGTCAACAGAATCAACAATGACACTTTAAAATACAGGTGCTTATGTATAAACCAAAATGCACCTAATGTTGCAATTATCTGAACCCATTAGTAATGCATCTATTGATAACTTATTTTTCTGTATGTCACTCTAGGGACTGCTACTTCTATCAGGGGAATGATAATATATCACTTTTCCATCTGAAGAGTTCTTAGCAGATCACCTCTCAGCTGGAATGAGAAAAAAGTATTTAAAGTAAAATAGCTCATAATTTATAGGCAGTGAGCAGGCAAAAGGAGCGCCCTAAAACAAGGGTAATGGATGATCAGAAGTTTTGATTGGATAGTGATAGTGTTGAACTACCTAAACCATTTCAACTTACAAAAAAAAAAAAATCCAGAATTTTCTTTAGGAAATAATAGAAACAAACAAAATTTTGTACCTAAAGTTAATAGTGGATAATTAGTTGTTTGAAGATTCACTAGAAGTAGATACATCAGTATTCTTCTAATTACAATTTTACAGAGTTGTCACAATACTGTTGTGGTTGTCACAATACAGTAATGCTAATATTGTATTTTCTGCTAAGTGTCTGTACCCATCAGAGTACAACTTCATAGTGCTTATCTGTTTAACAATTTCCTTGCTAACATTAAGAGAAAAAGAACCACTGAAACTTGCAGTGCTTCTTACAATGGATGTATTTTATCCTTAGGGGTACTCACCCTTTGTAAGTTTCAACATTGCATTAGTCCTTCATTTCTATGAGACATTAAGAAATATTCACTTCATGTCTGCTTTTTTATAACCAGTCAGTGTAAAAGCTTTATTTACTTTATAATTTAAATACATGCCCACGAATCATTGATTATACTCCAAATCTTCTTATTCTAGAAAGATGTGCATGTATCACCTGAGAAAAATACTAAAAAAATAAAGTACTCGAATTAGTTTTCTATATTAAAAGGAAAGTGTGAGCCATGGAAATTAATTCTTCCATTGGAATTATTGTGAGGTCCACAGCTCTGAATACAAATAGACTTGAGATCATTAAGATTTTATCATTTATGGTGGTTAAAATCTATATCTTAATCTCAGAACCCAGTGTGTAATACCACAGAATAAAACTACTCAGCAAGAAACATCCTGAGCTGGGGACTGTCTGCCGAGAGCAGAGAAAGTAAATCAGCCCAGATTTCTGAGAATATAAGACTTATAAAAATAAGAGTTCTATAGATGTGATTGGAAAGAATTACACTGGGTCACTTTCAGAGGTGTTCTGATGAGCAAGGTGACTTTTGTTAATGTTTTACCTGCATTTTTTACTTGCATAGAGTGGTCTAGATTGACTAGATGTGATCCTGCTCTGTTCTTGTTCCAGAAGCAACTGGTCCTGGAGCCCCACTCCCATTAAATTCATAATGCAGAGGAAACCCCCTCTTACTGAATTTTGCCATATGAGGAGCTCAAATCTGTTCCTTTGGAACTCTGTGGGACCTGTGAGTTTCCTGACCATAAAGACACCCTTTATTTTGGAACCACAGCTTACAGGTCCCTCGTGAGCAAAGTCACATGTTATTTTACACACTGAGGGATAGTAAAGCTGATACAACTTAAATTAGAATAATACAAATAATCATATCTCCAAAAGTAAACTCCTCAGAAGATGATTTTCTTCACACCTTCAAAACTAATTGTTTTCTGACTGAAATGCATTTTTGTCACATTAGCAGCCTCTCTTTAAAGTTTTAATTTTCAGATTATCCCTTTCATTTTAATTACAGGTTGCATATTGAGGGTTACAGGGGAAATATTTCTCATCCTTATTAATCATTACACAAATTATTTGTCAGATGTTTAGAATAATATGTATTTCCTGTGAAAGGTGAATAAAAGCTAAATGTATTTATTAACTGGTAAGCTGCATTCAATAATGAGGTGCTTCCATCTGATTCAGGCTGGGGTAGATTTATGTTTGCCATCTGTGACAACTCAATTCTGTGTGCTGATTGCTTTAGAATTTTGGAGCAGTATAGCTTCCTCCTTCTATTTTCTTTAACAAGGTTGGTAGCATTTGTAGTTACTGATGGGGTCTGTCTTCCTTATAATGTGCTGACATCATACAAAATCTAAAAATAAAGAGAAACCCAAAATCATGTTTATAAACATTGTTCCCGTAATAGTGATTAGTACCTATGCTTGTTTTAATATTTTTTCATCTCTTTAAATCTGCAAGAATTCTGCCTCTTCTATGAATTAGTATTTTGAAATGGATGACCCATGAATATGTGGGGAACAGCCTTTAACCCAACAGGAGAAAGCTGCTGTAATTAGATTAACAGGGGAAAAGAGAGGAAATTTGAATGAAACTCTCTCATTTTCTAATAGACATGGTTCAGGCAGGTTGTATCCTGTAGATTCCCACTGTCTGTGATTTGACAAGCTGTGGCCCTTGTTGAAGAGACCTCTTCAAAGGAAGCAGCAAATTTCACATCTCAGGTGCAGAAGCAACATAAAACCAATTCTAGAACAAGAGGAAAAAGTGTTAGATACAGAAATGAGGTCACTGAGCTGGTTCCAGCATCGCTTTACATCTCAGCAATGTGGCCACAGAAGATTAAGCACCAAATCATACTGCATAATTCTTTACCGGTGTCACCTTATCATTCTATTAATTCATAGTATGAGAGATAATTTTAAACGAATTTCTGTTTCAGCCTTTGTGCAAATGCCAAAGAAAAATAAAAGTTGACCTTGAAACTCATTGAAAGTCATGGTTAGAGACTCAGGCCAAATTAGAAAAATTGCTTTCTCAGTACTTTTTCCATGAGACCTTATACACTGGGAATTATAGATTATTTTCTGAAAAAAATAATTGTCAGAGGTTTGTTTTGTTTAGGCTTGATAAACATGCATTCACTGGGCAGAATATATTTAATATTTGGTTTCAGAATAACCACTATTGACTTAGGGAATTCCACAGGAAATTTAAATTAATTATAGATTTTTTTGTATATATGGCTTCTTTACAGTTTCCCCCCAAACCACCAAGAAGTCTTAATTGGGTTTTTTTGAGGGTAGTCAAAAGGGGTACTTTCCAAAATACTTAGAGCTTTTTCTCTATTAAATCAAATGTTTTTTTCCCATGTGAAGGTTTTCAGTTTAGTTGCATTTTCTTATTAAGTTTACGGACAAAGACACAATGTATCATATAAAATTATCCTGGATAAGAAAATATAAGTGCTCTGATTGGATTAACTTTATGAAAGGTCCAAAATTTTTATCAATACAAATTTTCAAACTTGATCACTGCATTTATCCCTAGTGTCACTTGGATTTCAGGAAAATTTTCTTACTCACTGCAGATTTTTAACACATGCTCTACCTGTTCATATCTTTATGCTTCCATTTATTCTAGTAGTGTTAACACTCCTCATAATTTCTAGTACACTGATTGTGCTACATATCCCCAGTAGTCTGTAGAATACTTCTCTGACTTGACAGGGATAGGAGCTGGTCTTTGTAGCAGCAACATGTGCTGGCAGGACCAAAAAAAAAATTTGCTTCTGTTCATGATATCCTTTTCTTATAAGGCCTATTTGTAACTTTCTTTTATTGCAAAAAATGAGTTTAATTCCTACTAATCCCTATAAAACAACATGGCAACTATGTTTAATCTTCAGAGCTGACAAATACTTAAAATAGAAATGTCTGACAATCAAAGTGTAGAACATACCAATGTAAAATCCTGAACATCCTCAATGAGAAGTCAGCCCAAGTTGAATTAATGAATCTCTCAATTTCTTGTCTTTATCACATGTTTGTTTCAAAGTCTGTGTATACTCAAGGGTCTTATCTAAAAGAAAATACTGTGTTGTTGTTTTTTAAACTAAGTAAAGATAATACTAATTAAATCTGTCTGAAAACTAGAGTGGATGTTTGTTATTGCTTTGTGAGAATTTATTTTCAATGAAAAAGAATTTTTGATTTTCAATCAAAACAAGTTTGGATGCTAAATCTAATAACAATAGTGGAGAATCACTGGCTACTGTTGAAAACGCTCATGGGAATTTTGGCGTTTCCTTGTGATATAATTTTAAGATTAATATTTAGAATTTTTAAATGAATATTCTCCTTAGACGGACACTGAGCTGACATATATGACAGGAGAAAAACTGGTTTTTTGTCCGTGGCACATGCAGCTGTAGAGTTAGTGCAATATTCTCATCCTACCAATAAAATATCTGTTAATAGGGGAGGATGCCTGTAGCTGAGAGAGCAGCTGAGACAGACTCATTTGTTGCTTTCTCTTTCTGCTAAGACTAGCAGAGCAGGTGACAACTAGTGTCATTTAAGTTTCTGTTGGTATAGATGTTTATGACTGCATTTAAATAGTCACTTATACCATAATTTGAACTACATTTACAACTGTATACTTATATTATTCCAGGTGACTGTATTCACTGTAGGGTGAATAGCAATGACAAGAAGAAAATAAAATGTGCATTTACTTCTGTACCTAGACAGACCTATATGTGCATTATAATTTGTAGCTCCATAGGCATGTTATAACACAATTTTAATGTATTTTTGAATACACTTAGAAGATATTATACAAACATATAGCATTTCAATTGAGAGAAGGGCTTTAAGTGACAAAAGCAGTAACACACAGTGCCTATGACGCAAAATGCACAGCTATGCAATGAGTACTTTGTTATTACAAGGTTGTGTCAAAAAACCTCAGCACAATATAATCTTGCCTTCTGAGAATCTTGATGGTTTGGGCTAGGATTGAGCTATTTTTCCTTGTAGTGTCTGGTATGGTGCTATGTTTAGATTGTGTAACCAAAATGGTTTTGATAAGACAGAGACCTCTTAGCCATGGTGACTAGTGCCTACTCAGTGTCAATTATCCTGTACAGCCAGAGAGGACATTGAAGGATGTGCCATAGGTTAGGGGGGGACATGACCAGGCAGATGACCAGAACTAACCAGAGATATTTCACATCATAAAGAAAAATGGGGATGTCTGGAGTTATGGCATTTCTATTTCAAAGTCACCTTTGTCTGGGGTTGCAGTGCAAGATGTAACCAGCAGCATGTATTCTATCACCATCTGTTGAAACCCGGGCAGGAGGTGTGGGGTGTGGTGGTTCTCTGTTAATGGAGCAGCTCTTAAAAACCAGCTGGAGTCATTTTCTTTATCGCCTCCAGACCCATCCTCTGTCCAGGGAGATATCATCAGCTAATGGGCCATTGAGGCTCACTGCATAACTAAGGAAATTACATCATCCCATTGTGAGATGCTCCATCCAGGGGGTTTTTATTCACTGGAATTAAAATCTGAGAATTGGAATACCAAGGCAGCCTATTGTTCACTGGATTCTCAGAGGAAGACCAGGCCCATCTACAGCTCCACTGGACCTTCACAGGAAATCTACACCTTTCTACAGGATCATTGCTTCAGCAGAACCACATCTGTCACTCCAGAAGGACTGTAGCCTCCATTTAATGGGACTGCTACCAACACACTGACCAACATAGTGTCAAGATATATTCTAACTCTGTCAGTGGGTTTGGTTGTTGTATTAGAGCATTTTTATTTTAATTCTCCTAATAAAGAACTGCTATTCCTATTCCCATATTTTTGCCTGAGAGCCCCCTTAATTTCAAAATTATAGTAATAATTTGGAGGGAGGGGATTAACATTCTCCATTCCAAGGGAGGTTCCTGCCTTCCTTAGCAGACAGCTGTCGTTCAAACCAAGACACCATTATGCTTGATGGAGCCTGGCTTTCCTGGAGATGTGTCCAAGCAGCTGCATAGTCATGGGAAGTAGTGAATCAACTCCTTTTGCTTTGGTTGCATGTGTAGCTTTGGCTTTACCTATTAAATCGCCTTTATCTCATCCCCTGAGTTGTCTTGCTTTACCCACCCTCCTTGCTCTCTTCCCCAGGAGCTGCAGGGAGCAGAGTGCTGCAGTGATGAGGGCTGTGTGGGGCAGAGATATGTACTGGGGTTAAACCACAACAGAAGCCAATATGCAGGGTCTTTTTCCACCATGCTAATCCTGAAAGGTGGGCACTCAGGCCTGTATTGAGTCTGTTGAAGAGATTCTTTCTTTCCATACCTGTGGATGACTCTGTGATCAGAGTGACGGAAGAAAGAAGCCTCTGTTTACACAAAAGATATCATTATGGCATGCTGTCCTTAGCATGCTGTTCAAGTTAGCACTTCTGAAACACAGCACCACATTTTTTAAACTGATTTAAATGCTGCTAAGCGTTGTCAAAACTGTGCAACTTCTGAACCTTGACACCTTTTGCTTCTTTTGGGACTGAAGTAAAGAGTCTCCCCAACCAATTTCCAGTTTTCTTAAAAGCATATGATTTTTTAATCTCCACTTTTCTCAAATTTTCTGCCCTTCCTTATCTCAATCATTCTGCATAATGAAAAGTCCATGTATTAAGAAAGCATGCTGAGGCTTTCTAGCCAAGTCAGCACTCCAACTAACCAGTCTTTCAATTCTGTTATGTACAGAAGGGAGTATTGATTTCCCTGCTGTCAGTATAGTTATTATACGACATGAGGATGAAACAGATTGTATCATTGACAGCTGCATATTATGAATGGAACTGCTGTGAATAGTGAGAGAAACTAGAAGAAAAATTGGAAATGTTTTTGCTTTATTTTTAGTTACCTAAACTGTGCCAATTTATGATATTTAGTAGCCAGATATCTTGTTAAAACAATCAATTAATATTCACAAGAATTCCAATTATACTTAAAGAAAGAAAAAGAAATCTAAGTATGTTGCAGAGGTAGTGGCACATTCTACTATGATTTTCTTTTTCAAATACCTTATTTACCTGCCCATGCTCTAAAAGTAAATTTCCATGAGTCCTTCTCAATCAACAAGTAGATTATCCTTCAACAAATTATTTTCCCACTGGACTCAAAACCAGGGAGATTTTCTTTTCTTTCATCCACCTATGAATATTTATTACTCTGCTAGGTTAGTCTAATAAGAGTCTGATTTTAAACCCATTCAACTCAAAGGAGCCTTTCAGATTATTTTAATGGGATTTGATGCTGCCCCTAAGACTTTATGTCAGTAGACATTACTGAGAGCTCTAAGCATCCTGAGATAGGGAATGAACACCAAGGAGCAAAGTCTGGTTTGCACTGGGTGTTTCAGGTTTCACTAAGAGTTTTTTGTTTAGCTGCTACATCAACTGAAGATGGCTATGGTATCTTACTCACAGGATGTCAGAACTCTGCTTATTTCTGTGTCTTTTATTAGCCTACATTCTGTTTGATACCCACAAGAAAAATAAGACTGTACTGTGCTGCAAACACTAGAGTGATATTTGCTGGAGTAGCTGTCTAAGTTGTGGTTTGAAGATTGTTACCCAAAATAACAGGAGATATGCCTAGTACAAGTTTAGAAAAAAACTCTAGAAAAATATCTCTTGAATAAAAATATGTATTTTTAATATATATGTGTGTGTGTGTGTGCAAGCTGACAACTACCAGAAGTTTAGTATTCATATATAATATAGGAATTTAAATATTCTCAGTGTCCAAATGAAAACCAGTAATAAGTGTTAGATCAGGTCCAGATGAAGCCCATGGAGATGACAGAGGTCTGAAACACCTCTCCTGCAAAGAAAGCATGAGGGAGTTGATGTTTAGTCTAAAAAGGAGAAAGCTCCAGAAAGATCTTATTGTGTCATTTCAGTACTTATAGAGGCTTATAAAGAACATCAAGAAATAATTTTTCCCAGGGCCCATAGGGTTCTGTGAGTCTTTGTAATATTCCCTGAACTATGGCTCTGTATATATGAGAAAGTACGAATATAAGTAAAAACAGATTTTAAAAATATTTTAAGATACAAACCTTGCATTTGTTACTTGGTACAATTAAAAAGAAAAAAACAAACAAACATAATGAGATTGGAATTTAAGATTGTCAAAGTTTGGTTTTAAATTTATTTTACATTAATTATTTTTTTATATTCAAGAATATTTTTTAAACAGAAGAATTAGGAACTTTGTCAAAATAAATTTAAGTATCATCAATAAATACATAAAATTAACACAAATAATTTCTGTTCTGCATTTTCACATTTATTTCCTGTTAAATTCAAGATGTTTTAAATTAAATATTTCTTCCTTCTAGTGCCACTGAAAGATGGAGCTAAAGTGGCTTATGTGGCCTAAATATCATATTATATCAAATGACAATATGGTGTATTATAAGCAATTAAAAGCCTGAATGAAAATTTACAAAAAAAAGTGTTAAAATGGGTGATTGCACAGTATCTCTGTAATATGAGTAGATTTCAAATTGCAGTGTGGATGTCACCTCCACCATGACACTCCATGGGATAAAGGGGGCAGCTCAGTCAGGTTCAAGTGTCCTAAATCTGCCACTGAAAGGACTCTGCAGTTGTACAGGCTGGCCTTTGAAGTTCTACATCCTAGGGCCTAAGGCACAATAACTACATTAAAAAACAAGTGCAGGTTTAAAATTTTCTGTTTCAATGTTCATTTCACAGACTGCTTTCAGACCAATTAGGGCAATGTGTTGTTCTTGACATGTCTTGGCCTCCAGGATTTTTGTGTTAAGCAGCTGAACAGGTCATTTAGAGGTCACTTACAGTTCACACCTGGATTTCCTTTCCTCAAATGGGAAGCAATGGCTGTGTTTCCTGTCTTAGTGTGGGGCACAGCATATACATGAGCCATTCATTTCCTCTAATTTAGGTGTTGTCTTTGACCTAGGAAATGTCTCAGTGGATCATGCACTTAACATCTAGCAGGCGATACATTTTTTGCTTCAAGCAAGATGATTTAATGTTCCTAGACCTGAGCTCCTCTCCATAATTTCCATTTTACTGCAAAGGTAGTGAAAGAGACTGACTACACAGTTTTCATGAATGAATCTTATATTTCAAGGTAGCTTTTAAGGAAAAAAAAAAGTATCTTCATATTAAAAAGGATGATTTCAACCTCCTAATAATATTATGTCAACTGGCCTTGAATTCTACCCTTAGAAATTTAAGGTTCTGCAGGATGTTACAATCATATTTTTAAGCTTTTTTCATATGAGGGTAGCAGAGACTAACAATATTTTCTATACTAAAATAGACTATGAACAAAGTTCAAAGACACTGTTTTTCAAATTTTTATTATACTTATTTATGTGTGTGTCTTTGTATTCCAGATGGGAACCTCTACCATAAAAATAATCATTATTTTTCTTGGAAGGGCTATTAGTGCTCTGCCATTTTATACCTTTGGAAAGATACCAAGTTTTGTTCAAGTTTTGTTAGGCCTGAAATAGTACACTATTATTAATTAAATATTCTCTTGTTAACCTCACAAGGACAGTAACTTGGCTTTTAGTTTCAGCTGAGTTCCTTGGGTTTTTTTAAAAGCTAAGGATGATGAGTTTATTTATGTTTACTTTGGGGTTCTGTTTCATTATTATAAAAAAATAGATATATGATTCACTATTTAAACTACTCTATATGCTGTTTTCCCTCCTGCATCTCTTTCACTGAAAGAAGCTGAATATAGTACTAAACAGTGGAATAAGTCACTTTGTGTACAATTAAAATATGTAATTTCGGATCAGATTTCCTTCCTTCACCAAAGGTATACATTAGGACTTTAACGATGCATGAAGATGAATCCCAGTTGCAAATGCACAAGCCTTCATAATATTTTAGGGAACCAATAATTAGCATTTTGGAATTGTGTGTGCATCTCACAAGCAATCTGGTTCTCCTCCTCCTTCCTGTTTTGAAGTCAATAGCCTGTGTTACACCAGCCATCTGCAGTTCCACAGACAGGTGCAGGGTCAGCATCACAACTCCAAGCATGGGGTTCAGAGAGAGATGAAAAAATTGCTAAGCAACTAAGAAGAATTTCCAGCATAATTAAACCCCTCCACCAGCACTCATTTCTAAAAATATGCATGTTTTTATTTGTTTTTTTTTTTATGTTTCTCTGAACATGGTTTGTTCAGAAAAAAAACAGCACATGGACTTGCTTGCAAATTTAAACTGCGTAGGAATAATGAGAAATATATAAGGCTAACCATAAAACATAGGGAAAAAATCCACACAGGTTGTTGAAGACTTGTGCCTTGGAGCTAATAAACTGTTCTACATTATTGATTCCTTAGAAATATGATGCTGCTCTCTGATAGCTGTAGACACCAACCAGAATGCTGAGGTGGTGCAAGTGTCAGGTAAGTACAGCACAGGAGATCAGGCCAGTGAACTCTCCAAACTTTACACATGTTGCATCTGCTCAAATTTCATTTTTTTTTTCTTTTTTCCACCTTTCTATTGCTTTAGTGGACTGAACACTTCCTACAAACTCCTTCAATTTCTGCATATTCTTCTCCCTTTAATTTGGACCTATCAAAGGGGGTTTAGGTAGAGAATTTAAATAACACCATCCTCTATGTAAATAGTTATACCTGTAACAAGTGCACCTTGGTTGAAATAAATTCTGTTCCCAGACCTGTCTTACAAGCAAGTGGTTCACTGAAGTAGACAACTGGAGACTTTATATGCATTGAAAAGCACTTCATCTGTGTCAGACAAATAGAATTTTCATCCAATACCTTCTGAAAATACTGCTATTGGGTGAAATTATGGTAGAAATTACAAAAAGATTTTTTTTCCCTTTTTTTTGTTTGTACTCACAGTGATTTCAGGATCAGAAAGGCTAACTAGCATTCACTGGTGAAAGTTTCATATACAAAATATACTCTAGTTGATATTATTTATGAACCTAACGATGAAAACTTTTGGTATTACTGCCTAGTGATCTCCATAATAGTTTTTCTTTGGTTTTAATATCATATCAGGGCATTAGTGACACTCTAAATAATCAGAGATTTTAGCATATAAAAATAGCAACTTTGGTTAATTTTTCACTAGTAGAATCTCAAATGTGAATGATATTAATGAATCATAGATCAAAAACACTAAGAAAAGTATAAATTTCTTCAAAATATTGTGATTTAAATTAAATGGAAATCCTATTTTTTTTCTTAGACTAAAGCAAAAAAAATCTTACTTAAAGATCATTAAATTCGTATATGCACATAATTAAATCATAGGTGACATTTCAAGTTAGCAATTAGAAAGGTTAAGCAAGGCATCAATATCTTTTCACTGAAAATCTTTGCTAAATGACACCATCAGCAAAAAAAGAAATTTTCTTCTTTAATTGTGTTACAAACTTATTTTAACCTCAAAATGTGAATTGATTGTATAAATTTGTAATTATCTAGCCCTGGTTTTGTTTTTGGTTTTGTTAGTTTGATTTTTTGTTTAATATAGTTACTTGCTGTGATATTTCTACTGCTATAACATAAGCAAAGCATGAATAGATCTTATTTTCAAATGTAAGGCATACATTACCTTGATATTATTTCTTCATTTTCTCCTCTACGTTATCAAATATATTTGCATCAAATATATTTGCATTGTTTGATTTGCATTTATATGCTGATATTTCAGAAGAATGTTCCTCCATTCCAGAAATTTAGATGCCTAGTCATACACAAATTTTGATCTGCTTCTCCTTCTGCCTACAAGAAGCATCACTTTTCAATTCTAAATCTAATTTACAAATTAAAATATCCTTTTAAAATGAGAATATGAAGGTCTTTCAAGAAGATGTACTGTTTAATAATTCATTTCTTATGTGCTCTGATGCTGAACAGTAAGTGTTAAGAATGATTAATCTAGTCTGGTTACAAAAAGGTTTCTTTTGAAGAGTGGGTACAATAAATGTACATAGGCTCATGTTAGGGCACAGCCTGGGGTTTAACTAACTGAACTCACCATGAGGAGCTGCTGGACATGGCAAGAGAAATTGCTGGGTAGGACAGATAACAGAGGGAGAAGCTGACAACTGTTATGGGTTGCCTTGTGAATTATGGCCAGATTTAGCACATAGTTACACAGCAGTGAGGTGAGAGAGGGCCAAATCTCATAAATAATTGAAGGGTCAGCTGGGGATCTTTGAGAAGTGAGATACAGCAAGGTCAGCAAACCCTCAGCAACAACAATCTGTGAGATACCAAACTGTATTAAAAAAAAAGTGAGTCCAGTAGGGAAAGTGCAATTAACAATAGGGCACTTATTTGGGATGAAGCACAGGTGGAGAGAGGGAGGGACGCAGATGGGTGGGGAAAACTAGCATGGGAGCTGGAGAGGAGCTGGAGCAGGAGAGGCTAATTGAGTGCAAGTAACTTGCTAGTTGGAATTCTCCTCTGGTTGAGCTCTGTCCTTATTAAATTCTATTCCTAACCTGTTTGTGCATGAATGCACTTCATCCTGTCTATGAGGGTGTGAGCCACTCGTGACCTTCAGGAGGGATTAGTGAGTAAGTAGGATGAGAGATCTGAGTGCCAGGCACTGATGGAAGCCACATGTGAGGGTGTGGAGGACAATGACTAGGAGCTCTCATATTGGACTTGTGTGTAGTAATGGGATCCCAGCACTTGAAAAGACTCAAGGCCTCAGGATCTGGTGCAGGAACTGTGTGAGGCACCTGGGATAAGTTCATCACAGGGACTTGGAGTCTGGGATAGTATACAGGAGAGTGTGTAGCTGTGGTGTGCCTGCAGATCCAGAGGGGGAGGGTGTCCATACGGAACCAGTGGTGAGGTTCCATCCTGTGTGTGTGCACCACAGCTGTGTTCTGCACCTCACTGCTGATGGGACATGGCCACAGGGAGCTTCTGCACCCATGAGTCTGGGATGGCAGACACCACAAGGTCTGAGAGGGACAAAAGTCCTCTCTACATGGCCAGGAGGAAGAATTCCCTGATTCACAAAGTCTGCCAGGTCCAGCTGACTTCTACCGTAGGCTTCACATGTTGATCAGGATGAACACTGAGTTGTCCTCTAGTTTCTAATTCACCCTTAAAAGAGCCTTCAACAGAATAATGAAAGAGAACATTCATGAGAAAAACAATGCATACTTGATGTAATAACTTTTACCATTCGTGTTAAGGCCCCAAAATCATAGCAATTTAACTAGGAACAAATTATACAAAATATACCCATATTATTTTCTAATATAGTCACACTTGAAAGTCAATTCTGTACTAGGAAAAAAGCTAGGTTATGTAATTTCAACAGGCCTATTTCTAAACTTTATTATATTTTGCTGCTGGTTTCTGCTGCAAGCCAGAAATTAAGTGCGTGAAGTGTCTTAGGAGGCTGAAAATCAGAGGAAACATTAATACTTTTTTTCTTATATGCAAATATTTTGACAAATATATTTGAAATTATATGATATAAAATTTATATGTATTTTTTCTTCCTTGAATGACAATTATTTTTGTATCATTTTACCAGAAAATTTATCAGCACTGGTTTAGTTTCTCTGATTACATAAACCAGTTTCCAAGCACATCCACCCTCTATCCTGCACCATTACCAGCAGTATTAAGTAATTTGTAGATAAGTCATTAATCATTTCCTTTTATTTTTAATGCAATAATATTAATCATGAGCGAACAAATTGAGTAATCACATAACTTTAATACATGATTCCCTCAGGACTCCTGTTGTAATTTGCTAATTACAACCATACGCAATATTGTAGACTCAATCAAAAATTGCAGTTGACTACTTTAATAATCCTTTAATTCCCTAGCTGCAGCAGCAATACCTGGCCATGAACACACCCCCTACTTCAATGGAACCTGCAAGGCTGACAGTGCCAGGAAGAAAAAGACAAAGTTATGGAAATGATTGAACTACGAGTAACTGTAGTGTGGATATTTCCCTAAAGAATGAATGAAATTATTAACTTTTTTATATAATTATTTCTTTACCAGGAAAAAAAAATACGGTTCTTGCTTATGATCTGATACATAGTAACTATAACGTTGACTAAAACCCAAACAAAGTAAAGCAAAGATGCCAGCATAATCTATGCCACTCTGATAACATGTATTCTTAAAAGTTTTACAAGTACTATTCCTTTTTCTTTCATCAGTAAAGATACTCTCATAAATGTGAGCACTATGAGGAAGGGTAACCAAAGTGAGCAGCAAGTGCTGTAAAAGAAGCACAGTCTGATATGCACTTAGGTCTACAGTCAAAAAAATCACATTTTTGTCACATCACCTAAAACAAAGAACTTGATTGTTGTAGAGGTGTGCTAAACTTTGTATTTCAGCATGGATACACGGAGTCTTATATAATGCTTCAGAGGGGGCAGTTTTATTAGAAAAATGAGGCCACAGTTCTTTGACTGTAAATACACTAATGTAAGTTGAACATGGCAAATATTGCTAAGCATCTATTCTAAACATTTTCAGCAGTCACATGTTGGAACATATGCTCTGCATCTGTGAGGAATTATCTACAAGTTATTGTAGTTATGATGCTGAAGAAACATTAATAACATTGATTTTGATATTTCATTTCTTAGCAGTCTTTAAATCCTCTGTTCCTTTTTAAAAGTTGTCTGTCATACAATCACAAAACTGCCAAAAGTCACCTGTTTTTCTTCAAAACATGCATGACTTATGTACATTTTCATTAAACTTTATTCAGTGCCTCATTATTCCCTCTTAATCCATAAACTCACCAGAAATTTTTACAAGCAAATATCGAAACAAATTTCTGTATCTCTCAGTTGTGATGAAATGTGTTGGAAGGCTTTGGGTTAGAAATCTTTCTGTACCATAATGAGTTGTCAATTCTGAAAGGATTTTCTTTTGTTTGTTTGAGTTTTTGTAATCAGCTGCCTTTATTATAAAAGGTAAAAATTTTAGTTTAAAAAACTTCCTTAAAGATACACGAAAAATAGAAGACCTTATCAAGTAGAGTCTCAGAATGAATTTTGCTATTTTACATGTTATTCTAGCTTCATCATAATCCTACTGGAAACCCTTTCTTGGTTTCATGTTTGCATTGTCTCTTCCTGAGTCAGTGTTTTACTACAGAAATCTTTAGTGCAAAATATTATATTCTCTTCATATTCTGTTAGTGAAAATATATTTAATACAATAGTTTCAGTTATGAAGTCATTTGATGTTGGAACCCAGAACGTTCCTCTGACTGCCCTGAGTGATTGGAGACCTTGGCACAGAGTCAAAAACACCTGTGCATTTGATTTGAGCCCATGGAAAAAATTACCAGCTTTGTATGGAGAATTACAAGACACTAGAGTTTGAGTAGAGTGATAGTTAACTTGTCACAGGGTGAAAATGTAGCTTTTTAGGGGTTTAATAATGGGGTTTAAGGGACAAAGATGGAGGATTTTGGGCATGTCCCTGGTCGTCTTCTTTGTCTTTTAGCTTCCATCTTCTGCTGTGGTGGTAGCACATTTTGATTGGTTTAGAGGACTAAGGACTTAGAGCAGAAAATAGGGCAGTAGTCACAAAATATTGAATTTAGTGCATAATGGATATGGTGCACTTACAACTATCTGGGTGTTTGATAAATAGCAGCAGTAATAGTGGAGAAAGAGACTGGAAATTTGACTACATACAGGAACAGTGAATTCTCTCAAGACTTTGGCACAGTTGGGTGATGCTTCCTCCCCTTCCTTAAGGGTCTTCTAGGCCCCTAGAACTGTGAGAGGGAGTCAGCTGCACATCCCAAACAGATACAGCAGACAGCCTGTGCAAGATGAAGAGCTGCCTCAGACTCTGAGCGTTAATCTTGTTACAAAATTCTTCTTGTAACCTGGTTAGCTTTTGTTTAATCCACACAAAAATAAGAACTGAGAGTTTCTCATGGGATCATAGAATGGTTTAGGTTAGAAATGTCCTTAAAGATCATCTTCTTCCAACACTCCCTGCTATGGGCAGGAACACTCCACTAGACCAGGTTGCTCAGAGCCTCATGACAATGTAAAAATGGTTAAATAGTTCCATATTCAACATAGGAATTGTTTAGGCCCTTTAAAATTTGGATCTAAATTCTTGATTCAAAAATGGCTGTAAGAAAGTACTTGTCTGGCTTCTTGAAAATTTGATAAATGTAGCTAAGAATAGTGAACATATGTATTTGATGCTAGGTGAGTTTCTTTTTAACAGGTAGGGAAGAACTGCTTATTTTTTTTCTGGTCATTGATCCCACCTATTATTTTGCATTCCAGAATACACAAAGTGAGAGTGACTGATTGCCTGGGTGGGTATTTTTTAGTGAGGGTTGACCTATCACAGATTTCAAGCAGTCTTTCTTATTTTAAAGAAATCAGTGACTTTACATGCTTAATTTCACTACTCATACGCTGCTTTTATATAAATACGTCACTTTTACATGGGTGTTTGTAAATAAAATGTCAGAAATAACCTGAGTACATTTTTCAGAAAAGCAACACCGCATGTTTTATTTCAATAGTTACAATTGCTGGATGAATGTGTGTTAATCTGGAGATATAGATATGGAGAATTTGTTTTATATATACAGTGTATTTAGGCCAGCCATCCATGCACAAAACCTTTTCTGTCTGTAAGACTGCTGTTGAAAACTTAGGTGGAATATTAGCAAGAGTAGCTAGGAAAATAAAATTTATTTGTTCAGGGTTCTCCAAGGAAACCATTCAATATAGAGAAGGGCAAAGCTTTGAAGTATCAAGCACAGAATTCCATTTGATCTCAATTCTCTGAGTACACCATGACAAAGGAAACATCCCTTTAGGACAACAGAATGGAAACATTGTTGTAAAAAGTTAATGAAAAGTTATATGTGCCCAAACTAATAATAATAATTGGGATTAAAGCATAAATATCTGGTGAAAAGCCTGTATCTTCAACATTAATAATCTGCAGCAATTATGTTGGTGTCCTACTAAATTCTTCTATTTGTTCCCTCAATACAATTTTTAGAGTGGTTTTCCCAGGGGGAAAAAAATCTGATTAGCTAAAAATATAGATGCCAAATGCAGAAGATAATCTAAGAAAATAACGTGAATAAAATGCATCCCTGTCAGAATGTGCTGTGTGCTGCAGAACAGCAGCCCAGCTAATGTGGGGAGCTGTCTCATCACTGTGTAAAACTTTCAGAGCCTTAATTAAGAGTGCAAAGAAACAAATTGGCTGTTTTCTGTTCTGCCAGCCACAAACTGCAACCTTGTTGAGCATGCCAGCTTGAGACACATATGGAGAACTATCTATTATTTCACATCACAAATTTCAACAGAGGCTTCAAAACAATTATCAGTATCTGTAAATTACTGATCCCCCTGATGCAATGTAACATTATTGTCATCTGCAGGTATATTCCTGTTACTATTTTTTCTTTTTCCCACTTGAATAACAGATGAGTTGCTAATTTCAAGATTAAGGCTGTCTGGACATATTAACTCTGTGCATGAATTCTTTTAAACTTGTCATTTGCCCATTGGGGGTTCCAATAGGCATCAAGGAAGAAAGAGGCTGCCTTGTATCCTACTGAAACAAGAAGGAGAAAGACATATTTTTCAAATGTACCAAAGATTAATTTCTTCTTAATCATAAAAAAAATTAAAAAATTCTCAGCTACATGAACAAATTCACCTCATTAGGTGAAAAAGGATTCTATCTTTTCAGGTTAAATGTAGAGATGAGTTTTCTATTTCTCTCAGCTGCATATACAAAAGAGAGTGGTCTCAGAAACATTTCCTTGGCTAAGAAGTAGCACATCAAAACTCTGAGCCCTAATTTTAAATGAACAAAATATAAAATATGAGTTTTCTTTTTTTGGAATTTCAAAGAATTTCTGTTCTATGAAAGCCTTTAAGAGAAATCCTCCAATACCTCGGTACTTCCAGAATTTTTGTGATAATGGGAGATTCCCAAATGTCCTGCTAGAAATTTTAAAAGATATTTCAGTTTGATAGACTCAGGAAAATGAAATCTCTGAGCAGATCAGCAGAGGGCTCATATAGCTTTACTTACCAAGCTCTGATCCCACAGAAAGGAGACACAGAAAGGTATAAAAAAACCTAGCAAGCTGAGCGTCTTACAAAGCTCTGAAGGAGCTGGAACAAAGGCTTCACTTCAGTTATGAATAACAATTTGTCTCATGACTGCCTTCATCCATCTCCAAATCTGTGATGAAAATGTTGTCATGAAAAGGCTGCTATCAGGGCAGGAGAATTCCACTATTGGTACAAATGAAAATATAAAAGCATTAATTCCTGCTGTCAGAATTCTGAGTAATTTTCTTAAATACTGTTTTATTTCTTGGTGAATGAGACAGATATTGTTACTTTCAACATGACTTAACTAGTTTGTTCCCATTTGAGGCAATGTAATAACTCTCAGTAGTAACTTACATAAGTCACAGATCATGATGGTATTCTATGCTATAAGTAACATTTAAGGTATTAGTTAACTGCTCCTGATCTGAAGGGATATAAACTAAACTGGCAATCATAAAAATGAGCTTAGTGACTGATATAGAGTCAGAAAGAAATATATATGCATACTTAAAAAAATGTTGATTTCCACATTATTATAAAACTGACAAGAACAATGTATTTGGTATTTTTGTCAGCTTTGGCAGTCACACACATTTTTATTATAATTAGATATGAGTTATTACCTCTAAAACTCTTTTTTTGTGATCTGGATTGTATCAATGAGGATATTAGAATTTTTATTTTTGTTGTAAAAATAATATTTAATGCTTTGACATCTTAATCATAACATATTTTATGGTTTTTAAGTTAGGGTAACACAACAAGTTTTGTTCATTTTGGTTCCTTTAAACGCTCTTAAGATAAAATGAATTTTGTATTTAAAAATGTAGCTTGTCTATTCCTATTGAGACTGTTGCTTTTTGCAGCATTGCAGAACTGGTTAAATTCAGGCTATTCTATTTTGTACTCTTGATGGAAAGGTATTTTATCATATTTAGCTCCGTGATTTGTAGCCTGATATTTTTTGAATGGAATCCAAAGTGCTGATTAAGTTGATTATCATAGCTTTTCTACCTGAAAAGCTCTCTGCCTATTGTGGAGGCCAACAGGAATTCTCCAACTAGAAAAACTTCAGATTCCCGTTGATTTGCTGTATGGTTGCAGGTTGAGAGTTTCAGTGCATGTTTTCCTTTTACTTCAAGAGGGAGAATGCTCATGATATTGGTTTTGTTCTGTTTTTAGGTCTCCTACCAGGAAGCCCATCAACTATTAGAGAAAGGTTTGTCCAAAACTCTTGCTTATCATTAAACCAGGATAAGGTTATTTCAGGATAGATATAATTATCTCTTACAAAGGGCCATAACTTTAAATAAATAGTCCCACTTGTTTGAGCAGGCATCCTATGTGTTCAGACCTGTGTGTAGTGACATTTATGTAAGAAGGCTTTTAAATTAGTGTCATTGATAAGTACAGCTAAAACTATTACTTGATTAACACAATGCTGCTTGAATCAGCAGATATTTGTGCTTCCAACATCTTTTTAGTCTGGATCCAAAATGTGTTGGGAAGCTGTCAAGGGAAAACTGCATCAGACAAAAGTACTGTGTAGAGTAAGACACAAATCATCAGGGACGAGAAATTCTCTTAGTAAAAAATTATGCAAATCCCATGCATTGCTTAGGTTGCTTATAAATCTGCTGCTCTCATTGATTAGAACTCATTCACTTTTCATCACCTCAGTGTGATTCTTAAAAGAAAAAGTTGTCATATTCTAATGTCTCTATGAAATCTTCAAATATATATTTCTATGTTTTCATTCAGATGCATCGTTGCTCTGGTTTGGATAGGCCTGTTAAATAAAAAATGGATTCAAGAGCATCAGTAATGGATGGCAGATTAAAATTAAAGAGAGGGCAATAGCCTCTAAAATAGTAAACACACTTTTCTTAATCTTTGAAAATGAAGAAGAATTATAATGTTGCAAACCCTCTTTTCACTGTTTTTTTTGAAATTTTCTATTACATTTGAAGATGAAAAAAAAATTGTCACAGATACGCCAGATAAAAATACCTCTCTGGCTCCTTGTCCAAGTTTAAGAGCCAAAAAAAATTTCAGCTTTAGAAATCTTGGTTCTAAAACACAGGTGAAAATGCAGGATGCAAGGCTATGAATTTGTGTTTCAAAGCAAACTGGAGCAAATGTTGCATATAATTGGTCATGATGATCTCTCCATATTAAATTGGAGATCAAAGCTTCTAGCTGCATCCTCAGATCCCAGAGGTTATGAAATTTTACTGTCTATGAAAATATTTTTCATTATTTCCTTTACAGGGGGGGACAACTGGAACACAACTTCCTATCTGTATAGTTCATGGCTGTTTAACTGTCTCAAACTGGCAGTTTGTCTTAGACTCATTTTAAACTGTTGCCACTTTCATGATTACACCACGTGTTTTGTTTAATCAACTCCTTTTCATTACCCAGCATTAGCAATAACTGACATCTCTGAACCACAAAATGCTGTGTTTACAAAAGAGCAATAATATATTAGTTAAATGCCTGTAATGTTTAAAAAGTGGAATGGCATCATGGGAAGGGAAAAAGAATCACATAATTACCGAGAATAACATCATCTTCTGTCACTCTATCTGCACAGCAAGAGGAAGATATAAGCTGGGTAACTCAAGGCTTGCTGGGACTGAATTATCTCTTGTGCTTTTAATTGAACAGCAGACACAAATATCAGGTGCTCCATCCAGTGTCTGCCAGCAGCCAGGAAGAGGAGAAACAACCTCAACTTGGCTTATTTAGCCATGCCCAGAGGAACAAGGTGCATGAGTCTTGCACTAGACAAACTCAACGTTCAAATGGCATGTGAAGAAGTAGCTTCTCCATGAAATAACTAAATTGAGGGACTCCCTCCCTGCTTGTTCCTCTGACAGTTCGGTGCCACTAAACTAACCGAAACTTTGTTTGTGATAATTCATGAAACAGAAAGGTAGCCAGCAATGGGAAAACACAACCAATTAGAAAGTTTTCACTCAGAACAAGATGTAAAATAGGATGCCTTGGAATTACTGTGTATTTGAAATTATGAAAATACCTATTATGATTGGATGTGGTAATTTGTTTTCATACTTCAAATAATAAAAATGTAACCTATTAGTATAAAGTCAATGTGATTAAAAATGAAACCATATTTTTATCAAACTAAGTATCATTTAGTAGTCTATCTACTCACGATACTACAGAACACATATAAAATTGAAATTAAAGTTGTAATTTTATATTGGTAAATAATAAAAACTGTTAAAAGAGCATTCTGGTTTCATTTTTCTATTTTTATTTGTCTACCACAATAGAACAATGGTTAAAACTAAAACATTCAACTGTTCTTGGGAAATACAAGTTATTTTAGTACAAGAAGTACAAGCTTTAAGTTAAATAATATTTGAATGTTTCCCCAAGATACAGTGATATTCATCTTTTTCTCAGTACAGAATTGATTGAAGAAGTAATCATCATTGGTATGTAATTTCTATTCCATTATTAAATGTTATTACCTACCCTGCTCTGTTGATATAGGGGTTGAGGTAATCTACCTAGTAAATCAAAACAACAAAGTGATGCTGATTAAAAATAATTTACAAATATTTTATTTCTATTAAAATCATCCATCAAAAAGATTTGCTTCTATGAATGCATTGATTGTTTTTGCTAGTTAGTAATATTTCACAAATTTGCTTCCTATAATGAACTATTCTGAAACTTTTCATTTTGTATATGGCATAGGTCACCTAAATCAAGTCAATGGCTTCTAAATTTTATCAAGATGATCAACATTGGAGGTAGGGACATTCTTCACATAAATGTAGAATATTGAGTATTCTTCAATAAAGAGCTGCACTGTCATATCTTGAGAGCCATTCTGATCAGTAGAAAATAACATAAATGTTTGCACAAAAATGAACGAGAGAGAGAGCTAAAGCTCTCAGAATTTTCTGTCCTGGCATAATTTTGCTGTGGTTTTAAAAACAATTATAAAGTTTCTCGAGGTCAGTACTACAAATATAATGAATACACCCACAAACTGGTTCAAAGAGAAAGAGACAATATAACAGCACACTTATATCTCACTGCAATTAAATGGTTTCTTTTGAAAGACTGAAAAACATATGCTTTATTTTTTCTCATAATGCTGCCTAAAATTTCCCAATTCAAAATTTCAAATATTTGATTGCTATTTGAACAAATTGCATAGAATTATTTTGACTTTCAATAAAATAAAATAAAAACTAATTCTTTTAATAAACAGTTGGAAGATTCCCCCGCATTCAAGTCAGTTTTGTACAGGGCTTGTGGGTTTTGTTTTGTTTTAAGTACTTCTTCGAGCTGCCTTAAATTTATGCGTTCTTTTATGGCCCTTTCAACTCATATGCTCTTTTTAATCAGACAAAATTTTGGTTGTTTTCCATTAAATCAATAAGCTGGAAGTTATTAAAATCCTCTTAGACTAGACTTCATTACTAGCAAGTGTGTGTTGAGGAATACAACTCAGTGTGTTTTTGGCATTACACATATCCCTAAATACCATTGAGTTTGACGGGGTTTGTGGACTCACTTTAAAATCATCACATGCCTAAATTAATTTGTGCATAAGGAATGTCAAATAGGAGCTTAGTTAATTCCAGATACATAATGACATCCAGCAGCAGAACTATCCATATTTATGATCCACCAGAGTAAATAATTATTTTCTTTGACGGTTTAAAAATATTTTTATCATTAGAATTCACATCCATACCTCAATTAAAAATCTAATATTTTTAATATTTTTTCATGCAAATAGAATTTTATTGAGCAGTTAACATCTGAGCTGGTTTGTATCACTTACATGCTCTGGGCCATCATTTTCTTCATTTATTTCATGGCTGCATTTGTAATTATGTCTTGTAAATTCCTCAGCTAGGAAATAAGAATTCAGTTCCAAAACACTCCATGTAAATTCTGTCTGCACAGAAACTGGTAGTAGGCTTAATAAAGTAGAGTTACACAGCTGTAGGAGCTCTGCCTTAAGATTCATCTTGCTGTAGGCTAACAACATTAAACACATTTTCTTTAATCAAACAAGAAACCAAAGACTGTTTATTTTCATCCACAACAAGTGCAATCTTATAAAGACAGTCATCTTTCATTCAAATCAGAAGGAAGTTTTTTAGGTACTTCATTTAAAACTGAATCATTTATCAAAATATCCTGCGCACACCAAGCAACTCCTGAAAGCATTCTCAGAGCCAGGCTCGTATGCTGGCATCTTTGTGACACACTTGAACAACTTCTATTTGCTAGTGCTGCCTGAAAGAACTTGAAGAGGTTGTTTCTGAATATTATTATGGGAGCTCAAATCTCATTATTCTCCCAGCCAAATGTAAGGTGATTTCTGAACAGAATAAAAATGAGTTGCTGTTGTAATTTACTGATATAAAAACCTGCATTTATTAATTCAATAGCACCATCTTAGATAAGTCGGCTTTCAGAAGAAATAAAAACGTCATGCTCCTGCATTCCATGTGTATGTTGTGGTATTTAAAGGGTCATTTAAAATGTGTTACTACTAGTTCAGAAAGGGCTGTTTCACTCTGATCTTTTAGTGTATTAACTGTTAACATTTCCTCTTTTTGGTTTTTGCTCCATAAGTAGAAAATATTCCACTGCTTCTCTTCTGTTTAAATTAATATTTAAATTTGTCATTTTCCTTACTGTCTTGAAATAGCCACAAATCACAATACTTCATAAAATATGTTTAATTTCTAAAATTCCAAACAATGAAGCAATTTTTCAGTTTTTTTTTGCTAATATTTAATTTTAATTTTAAGTCTTCCCTGGGATCAAGAAATATCTCTGAAATCTGAGGATATTTTGATCTGAATCTGAATACGTAAAAATATAGTAAATACATAAGAAGCCTGCATGAAAAAATTCTCAGTCAGCAGCACAAGTCTAGATTCTTCTTTTATTCTCTGATACCAGAATTGTACCTTAGTAATGCCTTTTCAACCTTATTTGCTAGAAAATATAAAAATAAAAGTTAGTAAAATCATTGCTTCATGTCAATTTATTTTACACATGATTCTTTAGAAGTCCTAAATGTAAAAAATATTTTACAGTTTTATAAAAATATCCAAAAGTAGTAGAAAGGTTTTCCTTCCTGAACCACTGAAAGGGTTTCAATCACAGTCCTAAATTTTGCATATATGGTCCTCAAGTGTTTCGTGTTGACGAGGACCTCGGGACACCTTTGGTTCAACCTCCTGATCAAGGAAGGTCTGATCAAGGCTGTATACAGTGGGGTCTTGAAAACTGTTTTTGGATTAATTGAAATATCCAGCTAAGGTCCTAACATCATGGAAATCCTGGTAAACTATGAGAAGGCAACCTATTGGTTGTGTCAGAGCTGGGGCACCGCAGGTCCCACAAAGAGCATGACACCCTTGCCTCCTTAATGCTCAGAAGTGAGAAGGAAAGGTGAACTGAGCTCCTGTCCCTCAAAAATGGCAAAAAAATCCTTCTGTAGAAAGGCATCTCCTGAGGGCTCACACCTCTTGCTAAATTCAACAACAGTCTAACTCCAAAGCTGGGAGGGGCCCTCAGCATGTCCTTTCCTGCTCCAGGCACCAAAAAACACTTATCACTGTTCTTGGTAATACTAACTCAGGAAATAAGAACATTCAAATATCCAGGAAAAAAAAATTGGAGTACTGGTGCAGACATAAGGAGGGGATTGTATGCTGCTTGAGTTGATGTGAAGAAAGATATCCTTAACACCTGCTGCCATAGACAGGGTGATAACAAGGATCATTCCTTTCTGGGAATCTTGAATCTGAAAATTCACCCATAAAACACACCTAGCAAGCCATGTGCAGGAGGGAAGGTGTCCTGCCCCTGCCCAAACATGCAGGAGTCTCAGAAGCCAATAGCCATTTTGTCCCAAATTACAGAGTCAACTGGAGGTGATCATCCAGCAGAATGGCTCAGTGCCAACTATTTTAACAGATAAATAGGCAAGCTGAGTTTGTAACTGGAAGAATTTATTTCTCAGGGGCTCAGTAATGGCCTCCTATAAATGTGGATCTTGATCTAGGCTTGTGTCAAATTTAAGAGCAGTCATGCTCATTCTAACCTGGGGAGTTAGAATCAGCTATTACACAGTTGTGGATAGTGCCCTGACAACAGAATTTTATTAGATTTGCCTGATATCTTACCTAGTGTGCTCCTGAAGAAATTGGATGGTTTTTTAAACAGAAAACAAAACTTTTTTTTTTTTTTTTTTTTTAACTCTGCACAATTATAGGGTTTTCCTAACCTTTACACCGTGTTGAAGAGAAGTGAAAAGAGTTTGTTATTTTCAGGACCTTGTCTGTTCAGGTGCTCTTCTCTTTATAAGAAAAAAAAAAGAAAGAAGGAAAAAGAAAATGAAAAGAGATGAATGAGAATGACATTACAAAAATTATATATTTGTTATATTTTTTAAAAGGTTATTCAAGATAGTTTGCAATATTAAAGAATGATAATTCTTAGGAAAATCACAATTTGTTTTCAAATATACGGTACAAATAATTTTCTTTTGATTTTACATAAATAATACATGACTATTTGTTTTTTTTAACTTTAAAATTAAAAGAAAGAGTTGATTGAGATATTTTCTATTTCACATCATCTCATGCATTATTCTGACTCTTACAAGGATTCTTTCAGTTTAGGAAAAAATATTGACAAAATATCTAATTAGAGTCACTTCGACAGGATGAAAATGGTGATTCATTAGGACCTTTAGTTGTCTGTTTTATCTGTCCTTTCTCACTGGAAAACTAAAGTTGTGTCTAAAGAGTTGCAAATTATGAATTTAGTATTAATTGGTTTCCCTTTTTTTGAACTTGTTGTCTTTCTACAACCAAAATTCAATTGGAAATATCAGAGATACTTAACATAGTTCCCCACATGTTCAGTGTGATATTTGTTAATATCTTTGAGTGTGACTTATAACAGATTTTTCAAGGAGATTGTGGAGTCGCCATCACCGGATATATTCAAATGTTGTCTGGACATGGCCCTGAATAGCCAGCTCTGGGTGAAACTTCTTGAACAAGTGAAGCTGGACCAGGTGACAATCCGAGGTGCCTTCCAACCTCAACTCTACTGTGATCATGAAAATATAGACTGGAATCAATGGAAATAAAAGAATCCTTGTCCCACTCAGATCCACCTTCTCTCCAGCAACTCATTTCTATTTGTGCAAGCAATTAATCAAATAAGACAAAATAAAAAATGGGCACTCAAAATTTAGCCTGTTTTGGTAAAGGAGAAATAATTCCATGCTCTAACTTAGAAGAAAGCCTATGCTTACTGATATCCTACTGTGATCCAACCTCATACATCACTGTGACTCCCCTGAAAGGAGTAGAATTAAAGCAGAGAAAAACTGATACATTGCACTGATAAATAAGGCCTGTATGTTTATAAGAGGAATTTTATTCATAGCTTATGTCTTTCATAATTGATCATTACTCAGAAAAAATATCACACTGAAAACACTGTGGGGGGAATATGATCCTCTGGCTTTATGTTGGATTTTCTCAGTAACTAATAGATTTGAACTCTATCATCTTTTTCTTCATTCTCCATTTTTTACTTTTTTAGTTGCATTTGCGAGTTCTGCAGTACTGTTTATTAAAGAATTCTTATCCTTAGTGTAGTACTCTCACTGTATCCTACAGTACCTAAAACATCTCTGAAGGATTTATTGCTTTCCATGGATATACAGATAATTTAGCAGAATTATTTTTCTTTTGATTGTGGATGTATATAATCCAGTTCTTAGTTTCATCTCTTCAGAGAAATGTTTCCTACAGTAGATAAGTAAATGTGTCATATTATTTCACAGTTGTGTACAATTGTAAAATTCAACATTTCCACAAGATGCATTAGTGGTAAGGGACATGATTTTCAATAACCTAAGTGTCTAAAAGCACAAATGAATGCTTAAGAATATTAACACTTTAACAGCTATAAGGAAGTAAAAAAGCTGCAAATTATATTGAAAAGTTTTAATCACTTCAAGGAAAGCTCCAATACTTATGAATATCAGAACACTTTCTAAAAATACCTCAGGTGAAATAACAGCTACCAGGAAACTTGAAACTTTTTTTTCTCTGTATATTGCCATTTTGTCAAACCTTTTCACCTGTGAAATATACAGACCACAGCCTCTTAATCAGTTTGTTTAACATAACTCGATAGAAAAGCAGGCTTTTATTCTTATGAATTCCTTTTTGAAAATACATGTATTGCTCGCTCATTAATTTCCATTTTAGTAAAAGGGTATGTTCACATATACAATAAAAGCATCAATTTAATTACTTTTTAATCTTCTAAAAATTAATTACCCTTCATTGTCTGGAACTTCTGTCTCTATGACTGAATGAGCAAATTATATTTCATGAAAGCTATTAAAGAAGGCTTTATTTTGGCTGATCCAACCAGCCAGCAGAGTCCTTTAGCAGAGAGAGAACATTTCTTTCAGAGCTGAAGATAAAACATGTAAACTACAAGCCTTAGAAAGGGTTATCAAGTACTAAATCCAAGCGTCTCTGATCCCTTGAAAGCTTGCAACCTGTGTGGCAAATAGGGTCTTACAAGTTAAATAAAGGTTGAAGGAAATTGATACCTGTACAGTAGCTTTATAGTACACCCTTCAGGAGAAAAGGACACTATTTATTTTGATATGTTACGTCAATTTTGATAGGAATCAGCAAAATTGTGTAACACTGAGATTTACTAATCTTTAAACTTAATTTAGGGTTTTTCTCCAAGGAAATGGCAGATGATGCAACAAGAAAAGTAATGCTCTTGATATTAAAGCCAATTATTGAATTTTATTAGAATGTAAGCTGAAGTATTTAAGAGTGTTTTAAAGTGGTTTATCTTTCATCATATCAGAATTAATGGTGAAACAGCAGATTTATCCATTGTGTCAACAGGCACACAGCAGTTACCTCTAAGCATAAGTGATGCCCCCTTTCAGTAATCAGTGTCAGACTTAGCTGAATCAAGGTAATGATGTGCAGAGAGTTACTGAACACCTCTCCCAAGGGGGTGCATTCTCACACACGGCTTTTAAAGAAGATGATGCTGATCTGCTGCTGTCACAGATTGGTAGGAAAGTTCACTCAAGTTATAATCACAAAGGCTCTAAATACTCAGCTTTGTGCTGCCAGTAGAGGGGAAATCTGTCCTCTCTTTGCACCGGTAGTGTGAGGCTAACTTTGGGGTTTAGTGGCTTCTTAAACCTGGGTTTTTTTTTTTTTTTTTTTTTTTTTCTTTTCTGAGTGTGGGAAAGCTTTCTGGAAGGCAGGACTAGCTGTACACTACTCCTGAATGACAGAGCAAATATATGTACAAAACATATTTTGTGCAGAAAATACTCAGGCAATGTATCTCCAAAGATCATCTCTTGGAAAGTCAAGTTGAAGATTTCCTTATATCTCCGATTGCTGAAATAAATTGGTTTGGAAAAAAAAAAACAAACCAAAAAAACTCCAGGTATCAGAAGAAAGAGAACAAGTCAGTATTTTTCTAACTGAAGTGTTAAAAAGAACTCAAAAACCTTACTTTGCTTTTTGCTTCTATATATGTGTGGGTATCGTTTGTTCATATAAAGGAAGACTAAAATGTTTTGGACTGGAAAAGTAGAGAGGCTGAAGATGAATCAATTACTTCAACCCATATCTGCAGGAGTCATTTTAGTGGAGACCAGTCAGCCCTCAGATGACAATTGTTTTGCCTAATACAAGGTAAGGGCAACATTGAGATGTCAGGACTCTGAAACTCAGATGTCTTGAATAAATTTTCAGTTATTGGAAATTTGAGGAAGAAACCCAAAGTTATTTCTGCTCTCTTATATTATCTGGGAACAATTTTCACATGACATTTGGTAAATAATTTAGTTCAATGCAATTTTCCCAGAATTTTTTATTTCGGAAATAACTCAAAATTGCTCTAGACAAGGGAGCTGCATCCATTTTTTATTTACTAGATAATGCTTTAATGGGCATAGGAGATAAGTTTCTTTTTCCCATAAGTTTCTTTTTCCCATTTACCTGAATAAGTCTGAGCTCACTTCTTTCCTCAGACATTTTTGGCTGTCACAGGACTCTGAGCCCTATCTGTAACAGCTGTAAAATTGCAGACAATTTTAGCTGATCCGTTTGAGCCTGCCCTATATAATTTGTCTAATCAAGTGATAATCTAGAATAATTCATAATTGTAAACAAACACAATTAGAATAGTATAAGTGTCCAGTGTGGAAAAAAAAAACACAAAAAGAGGAATGTGGCATAAAAATGTTTTCTGAACACCTTAATTTCACATACAATCCTGCAGGAGTTCAAGGCAACTGCCTTTGATAATCAGATCACAGAACTGCAGGCAGAAGACATCTAAATTGCAGTGTGCAGCTGTGTACTTCATTTATTATCTATTCTAGATCTGAGAGGGAGGTGACAATCCCCAAAATACCAAGGACTGTAATCACCATGATCACTATTAATCTTTACTCACCAGCTGCACACAAGCAGACACACACACAAAAATTTGCTTTTGGCACCTGGTTAAGCCCTCATGCATGTCATGTTGATTTAGGAATTGGAGAGAAGGCTTATAAGCAAATAAATAGAAGAATTGCAGTTCTTCTAAATATGGAACATTTTGATTTACCTTAAGATGAAATCCAGACTTAATAGTAAGTTTTTATAGAGTGGAAAATTTACTGGATGTTCTATCATGCAGAAGGCATGAGATAAATTGTAAATTTATTCATTATAAATTTTATATTTTAAAATATACCTGCTTCAAGGTCAAAGTAAAAATCTCAGTGAAATATTGTTAACTGTGGGGAAATTATTTTTAGAAAATTTTAAGATTGGCCCAAAGAGGGAAGTTATAAGGTCTGTACAGAACAGCTACAAGATGGGAAGAAGTTGGTGTGTATTTGCTACTAGGTAAAAAGAAAATTTAATTTGTAAAACTACTTAAATATAAGAAACTCCAAATTTTATTTTAATATATCCAAACAGAAAAGACAGTTTCTACTGATGTACAGAAATTCATGCTTTTCTGTGTAGGTAATTAGAAGGATGAGAAAACCCTAAAATCCTCCACAGGAAAGTTAACCTGCCCTTCTCTTCTTGGCACACATCTGCACAATCTGTATTTGTTTGATAAAATGTACAATTAAAAGGAACTCATAATTTTCACATGAAAGAAAATTCAAATCTTCTACTTTTTCCTCCCTTAAATGAAATAAAACAGCAAGGACTTATGGAAGAACCTTATGGAAGACTTATGGAAGTTGTTTTTTTTATTTTTTATTTGTATTGATCTTTGGAGAGAGGAGGCAATGATTTTTCTCTCTATGACAGCAGGTCCTTCCTTCCAAGGATGCCAACTTGGATGCTGAACTTAACTAGTGAGTTTATTTAGTGAAAAGGAAGACTGATGCAAAATTATCTCTGGAGTACAACATGAACACTGTGAGCAATACCGTCTATAGCAACAGACAAAAGTGGAACAGCTGCTGAGATTTTGTTCAGCAGTCATGCACTTTAGGTAGTTCAGTAGGGATTTATGAGTTTATAGTGATGAAATGATTCTATTGATTTAAACTACTCAAATACCTCATTGTAATACCTGCAGAAATCAGGAAGATCCTGACTTATGCAGCTAAAACTTTTGGCCGTTCAGGGATCTCTGATTTATCTTTTTCTGTTTCTTTCTTGGAAAAGTTGAGGGGTTTACCTATAAAATGGGGAACACAGAAGAGGAAATTCCATTTTCTAATATTATGCTGCCTACCTGAATGAAATATAGGTGCCTGAGCTGGAACTCCATCAATACAAAAAAAAAAAAAGAAATGGAATTGCAGCCTGAGCCTCTTTGATAACACATTCAATGACTTTGGGATGCAGAAGCACAGTCTGGGAAATGTAACATTTGATTTAAGTGTCCTCTGCAAGGTTTACCAGGTCCATGCCTGAGCCAGCACTCCTTTGATTATGTGACTGTTCAGTAATGTGCCATGACTGGGAAGAAGGCACTGAGGTGGTGATGAGTGGGATTGGTGTAGGAGAATAAGATGGGGAGTTGATTGATGGAACTATTGATCTAGTTAGCATTTTTTATTATTATTACATATTTTTATTATTATTACCTTTTGTGATAGAAGTGCTGGCTGCTCCAGAGAGCTTGGCTTTGGTTCATTCTGCTGTGGTTACTTCTCACCTTTGGATGACTTTGACTGGCCCCTTGCTCTTCTCCGTCTCTGGGAGTTATTTCTGTTTTTGAGCCTCCACTGTTTTGCTGTGGTTCTCTCTGAGCAGTAGCAATCCTGGCTACATTATCTTGATTTCCTCTAAATTTATGACAAATTTCATCATCTAAGAAAGCCAGGGGAAATTTTCATATTACAGAGTGTGGAAGGAACAGTCTGCTTCTCTACTTACCATAAATAACACAGTTTGATTTGAGAGCAGGATAATAGTGCCATCATTGTTATAATTTATTTACACCAGTGTGAAAAACATAGATTCTGATCAAATTCATGGTGTGACTCTTCCAAAGAATAGTCAAGACACTGAAAATGAAGTTAAAATCTTCCATGAGAAGTGATCATATATTTTCATCAAGGCATTTTTGGGGGTAAGCATTGCTAGTTTTAGCCAGTGTTCGGTATGTTTGCAAGCGCGTGCCCCTCCCAATGACTAAGATTTTACCTCCTTAATAGAATATCCTGGCCAAAATGAGAGACAACATCCCACAGCTTAAAGCACAGAATAACCAACAGCTTACTGGTGGTGGTCTTTCAAAACACAAGTGACCTAAATTCTTGCTGGATACTGACTTGAAAAGAAGCCTCATCACCTGAATCTGTGTCCTGTAAGATGTCCAGGTGTGTCTACATCAGGAAGAGAAAAGATACCCACCTTTTCTCAATCTAATGGAAGTTCAGAGGACACTCAGTGCACCTTTAGTGCAGTGTCCCAGCCCCTTCCTGCTTACTACCACACTCCTTCCCAAAGATATTTGGCAGCTTCCTTGAGAAGAAATGTATCTTTCTATAAATGACAATTTATGACTCTATTTGCCGTGGAATATCTGCAATTTAGTGGTAGACCATTCTGTATATTCTTGGCAGCTTAGCTACCTGTAGGGTGACACACATTCAAGGAATTTGCATTTGGAAAATGATTTTGCATTGCTTAGATGTGTGGTATGAGAGGTTATGTGTCAGAATATTTAGAGTCAGTTTTATCACTTCAAACATATAAGGGGAAAATATTTTAACATATTATATATAAGAAAGGAAAATATTTATGAAATATATTCTTCTGTCATTAAATCTATATATACTGCTCTTATCTATCTTATTTTCTTAAGGCTGAATAATCATCATTTACATTTAAAAAAACATATTGTCTTCTTGCTTCTTCTTGGATTGTGTGACATCCCACCGTGAGAAAACATTCAGATTATTTTTTCTCTTCTCCTGCTAAATTTCTTTAAACATGTTTCTGTTTTGTACCCTAATTAGCAAATTCCTTGCTTAAGACCTTAGCATGCATTCCCCATTTAAAAGAATTAAAAGGTTTATTTCTAAATAATTTTTATTAAAAGGTTAAATTTGAAATAACTTTACAGAGAGCCTACTAGGAAGTCTAAACACACCAGAAAACTGTTTTGAGGATAGGTTGCCGAGAATCCTCAAAATATTATTAGGGAAGCCACATAAAGGCTATTTTCTTTTTTGCCTTTTACTGATCAAACTACATAGAAACAGGGTGGCATTTAGCCCTTCAACCTTATACACAGAATAAAGAGGAAAAAAGTATCACAGAAAACATCTTTGCTAGCTGCTCTCAAAATTCATCCTCTTCCTATGACAATAATGACCAAAAATTACTGTCCTACAGCCTCTGTCTTCCAGACCTTCAAGCAGTTTTGTGTTACAAAATCTGGATCTTCATTATTTACCCAAGGTGTATTTTTTGAGGTACTGCATTCTGTTTTCAGCAGGTTCATTCTTTAGCATCACAGAGATCAATGCTGGATGAAAGACAGCAGGCTACCTCCCCATGGATAACAAAATAATTCAGGTATTATTCAGAGCCTTGTCATCCCAGCACAGCACAGGTAATTTCCACCATTTATCACTACTAAAGGCAGGCACCCCAGCAGCAGAATCACCAGTGTTCTCATTTGTTTTGGTAGTAGGTATCACCTTTGACTGTGCAGCCGAATTTCAAACTATCATTAAAAAATCATTACAACCCCAAATGGGACTTTGTGAACCTATGCTTCATCCAGAGTGGTTTTCCTGACCTCTCACAAAGATGAGACCAGCAGGATCAGTAATGTAAATAAACTGCTGTGCCATACCATCAACATTTTTATTGTGGGTTTCTTCAACCCAGTGCTTCTTTTCAGCCTCTCTGTGAGCAAAAGTAAACTCCTTTTTACACTTTGAGAGACTGGGGAGACTGGAAAGCTGCACCAAAGATGCTTCTTTATGCAGATAATCATAGGTGCCATGCTATTTATTTTCCATAAGGCTCTTCTTTTTGCAATGCCTCAATGCCCTGAACCTCAGTGCTTCCTTTGAGAACTCCAGTTGTAAAATCCATGAACCAGTCTTTCTCTGTTTTAGAATGTTTAAGCCACTTTTTATTAAAGCCGCACAGTGAATTATACAGCAGATTTCTCTTTGTGTAAGTGCTTTTATCACTCTTCAATTACATACACACTTTTAACTAAAAATAGTTATCTTAAAACAAACTAAACCTGATTTAATGGATAGCCAGTAAGAAATGTTATTGACATCACAAGCCTCTGTGGAACATGTATTATGTATTTCACAGGAAAGAAATAATTTTCTTCTCTGAATCTGAAATTTTCATTTCCTGACCATACACAGTTCTTAGCCTCTTTTGCAGTCAGCTTCTTCTAAATGGCCCAATGTCAACCAGAGTGAAAAAATAATGGTCTTTTTTTTACAGAAAACCTGAGATTTATACATGTGTATCAAGCAAACAAAGCTAGCAAATGCATTATGTTCCTTATTCAAAGCACACAGAGCAGCACCACCCATAGAAACATCACACCTGCTTAACAAAGTCTAACTCCTTTCTTATGAAAGTATGTTGATAGGATTACAGTAAGAAACCTAAAATTTATATCACATTTCAAGCCCTACCTATATTGTCCTAAGGAATTGGGGCAGTTTGTCTGTTTGTCAGTGTACTTGCTTGAAGAGGGAAAGCTCTGAAGAACCTTTTTATAAATTAAAGATTTTAGTTCTTCCAGGAAAATAAAATATCCAATTACACACCATGAAAAAATTTATTTGGGGAAGATCTATCTGCATGGAAAGTACTGATTCTTATAGCTGTGAACCCAGCCTCATGAATTTTATGTTCAAATTCAAAATCAAAAGTCAGGTAAGGATTTTGGCTGGGGAGTGCCTATCCATTTGATTCTGTGAGTGTCCTGGACACAAAAGCATTGCCAGGACATACCATAGGCTGGGCTCTTGTGCTTACCAGTATTATCTACAACATCTGAGCACATTCATGTGATGGGACGAGGCCGTGCCTCCATAGGACTGATCCCTATAGATGACAAACAAATTTGCAGCTCTTGCTGACATGTAAGATCACTCCTCCCATGGATAACATAATCCTGCAGTGTGGCACAGCAGTTTTTTATGAAGTGTGTTTTCTATCCCTTCCTCAAGGAAAGACCCCTCATTTAGCACTGTTTTTCAAAGAGACTGTAAGGAGTGTGTGTCCCATTCCTCTCTGGTCCCTCCGCAGGATGGTCCCCTGGTGTGTGTTCCCACTCACCTCGCAGAACGAGAGCACCCAGCAGAATGGGGTGATGAGGGCAGCAAAAGGCTTCATGAGGTTCTTCTGGAAAGATCTTGGAATATTTGTTTACATGGCTCCTGAAAATGATACTGTACTTTCTAGGTTTGGAAAAACTGTCACTAACCTTCTTGGAGGGTTCTGTCTTTTTATTCTTTCTCTGTGTAGGATTTGATGAAATTGTTGTGTGTTTTCAGCTATAACTATTTCCTCTTACTTTTGAGTTCCAAAATATCTACAAAACTTTCTGTCTCCTTAGTCAGAAACAGCACAGAAAAATACTCAGAGAGAGAAGAGGATTAGAAGCAGAAATGAAGTAAATATTGTTTCCATTGAAAGTGGTGATGTATACAACACAGGAGAAACAAGTCTTGTTATCTGGAAGTTTGAACAAAGTTCTATGAAAAGCAAGTTACCTTTTCCGTGAGAAAAATAAATGTTTTCTTATTTGCTATTTTCTGGTTGTGCCAAATGCTGGAGAGAATTAAAAAGAGACAAGGTATTTATAATTCTGATGGAGTAGTAGGTGTTGAAAACATTACGTGTGATGGTAAGCATGCCTAGAGACTGTCTGGTATACTGTGCACAGAAATGGCAGAGAAGAGCACTGCTCACCAAGCTCTGCAAGGCTCAGCTCTGCTCCTGGCTGGCAGTGATTAACCTCTGTGATGGGGCTCTGTTCTCTGCCTCGGGAGGGCTCAGTTATCCTGCTGGAAGAATATGATGAATATTTCTATCCTATTTTTCAAGGGGGGGATAGGATAAAAGAATGAGAATAGATATGCACTTTTTTTTCATCTTATTCAGAAAAACAGGATAAAGGAGGAAGGGTTCTGCTTTGGGGAAAATGCAGCAAGTTTATTGAGGGACCTAAAATGAGATCAGATGCTTTTAAGGTCATTGAAGAAAAGACATAAACTCTTTCCTGTTATGGTGCTTGTGTCACTTATGACGCTGCAGCAATAGCAAGAAACACAGGAACTGCACGGAGCCTCCAGTCCCAGCCTCTGCCAGATGAAATGGGTTAATTTATTTGAGGGTAGGATTTTGCTGTCTGTCATGTGCGTGTAATCTATGATAAAGATTCTGATTACTTAAGACTAAGTGTTTTAGGGACAGTGAATGACCAGAGCCCCTAATCTGATGAAAAATTCACTAGCAAAAGCCTATTTTAAAGTGTTTGTAATATTTTCAGTTTTTTTTGGTGCTGTATTTTGTGGTTGTTTCCAAGACCTAAGAATTGTACTTTTCTAGAGAAGACGTATAAAGGACATTTTATCTTTTCTGTTTGTCACTATTCCAACTACACTGGAACCCAAGAATATTCTGCATTTTTGTCAAACAAATAAAGATAATTTGCATTAAAATAATCAATGCATATTTACACATACATTTCAATGTATATGTAAATAATTTTGAAAATTTGGTCCTGTTTTGTGGTTATTTACCATAACATTGATAAATGTTTGCAAATGAGGTATCATGTCAGGAGCTGTGCAATTCAATGAAACCTTAAAAAAAAAGGTTAATTGCCCATTTTACTTCTCAAACACCTTTCTCTTCTCTGCCCCCTTGCTCAGTTGAGTTCTTGCTTTTTTTCACTGAAAATCCTAGGAAAAAAATCGATTTAATTTAAATAGAGAACTCTGGTGTTTTTATTGATATTTATAATCCTTGAAAGCAATATTGCCTAACTTCTGGAGTCAGCTGAAAGGATGCATGATATTACTATAAAAAATATTTATTTATCAGGAGCTTTCCATCAGCTTTTACTTCATGGTAAAATGGTAATCGTGGGAATAAAACATTGTGTTAGACCTATTCTCTTGAAAATACATACACTCAAAATGGTGGGCTGGAGGAACTCACATAAATAATTTTTAATGTTACTTCAGTGGTCGAATCCAAACATAGCTGCAAGAGTAGCCTCCTTAGAGAGAAAGATTCAGATTTGATTTACAATTCATCTTAAATCCCAGAAAAGCCATCTACATCTGGTTTTACCAGTGCTTGTCTTCCTCCAATGCTCTAGTACTGTTGACATAAATGTTAGATAGAGATTTTAGCAAAAGTTCAGATTTATCATATATGCATTTATTTCAGGGACATTATTGGTTTTAAATGTCTACTTTGCATAGAGTTTTTATGAGATACTGAGGTAAATCTTTTTTGGTTCATTTCTGTTTTAATTTCAGGAATATTTTTAAGTGGATTAAACCGATCGTTTCTGTAACTCTACAGACATCACTGGAGTCACATTAGGGACATATTAAAACTGTCGTCTCATCAAGCATCAGGGAAATATGCTTGGAAAATGCTTTGAATTCAATGTCTTTTGATACTTCCTGAATATAAAATACAAATTCCTGCAAAAATTACCTAGTCTGGTCCTGTTCAGAATTTCTTTCCAGTAGGTAATATGGAACCAAGAACTTAAAAAGATGCCAATGAAGGCAGAAATATTATATATAAAGAAACTAATGAAATAACAATTTTGAAAACAGTGTCTTTGTGAGTTACTGTAATTTGGAGGAATTTTTCTTCTTTTGATCCCATCCCAAAGTATTGTATTTAGATTTTTATAGAAGTTTAAAAAAGCTTCTTTAAAAAAAAATCATAAAATTAAACACATGAGGCTCTTTTAGAATATCATGAAATGTTTTTGCACTGTGTGGGTGGCAGAGCACTGACACGAGTTGCTCAGGATTGTTGTCTTCATCCTTGAGGGTATTCAAAAGCTGTCTGGACATGATCTGCAGCAACTGGCTTTAGAAGACCCTTCTCAAGTAGGATAGTCTAGATCAGATGATCCCCTGAGATACAATCCCATCTCAGCCATGCTGTGAATCTGTGATTGAAGCCAAAGATGATCCTAATGGGAGGACCTTTGCATAAATCTCTATTGCCTTAACATTTCCTTCCCAAGGAAAGTGAAAAGGAGTTGGGGTTGAAAAAGCCATGGGATTTTGTTTGTGGCCATGGGAGCAAGCATTTGATATCATTTCATCATTAGGTGGAGTCTGAGTGACTTTAGTAATACATGTAAAGCATGTGTAGGTTTTTACTTCATTAACATATCCAGGACATAAAAATTCAAATGTATTTTCAAGTTGGGGAAACATAGCTCAGCTTTTAGTGGCTGTTTGGGTCATTCCTTTGGCTTAACTCCCATTACCTGATTTAAACAGAACATGGCTACAACTCCTCAGAGCCACACTATCCCTTGTTTCCCACCTCTTCCAGGGTAGTGCACCAAGTTCCCTCAAAGCCTCTGCTCATAAGATTTGCAGACAGTTTGTTTCTGGTGAACTACTGCCAACATGCCACTTGCTGAGTTCTGTCTTTCAGTATTTTTCTACAATCTCTCCCACTGAAATGTTCCTATTTTCATTTGTTTTTGTTTTTTTTCCAGAAACCTAGAAGTTATTTCAGTCAGATGAGAGAGGAAAAGAGAATACATGATAGCATTGCCATTATAGCTCTTGCTTGTCTATTAAGAAAAAACAATAGAAGTTCTATTTGTATCCTGATTTTTTGCTTTATTCCTGTCACCTCTTATCATTTTATAGTAACAGTTTGTTTCCACTTTAGTGGAGTCTGAATTAAGAAAATGCTTGAGACTCAAAGGTTGAAATTTTGGCAGTTGTCCTTCAGAGGAAGAGGATTGGTCTGGTGCAGGGCCAGGAGCTGAATTCAATGATCTTCGTGAGTCTCTTCCAACTCAGCATATCCTGTGATTCTGTGGTTAAGGGCAAAGACAGATGTAGTTTCCTGAAGTGCAAAATAAAACATTCATATCATACAGCTGGAATACAGGTTACTATATGAACAGCATGATTTTTTAGAAAAGAGTTCTTCAAATGGAGACCTGATTAAATATTTGTTTTCAGTTTGATAGTGTGAGCAACAGCAGGTAGACTTCCTCTGGGTTTCTAGTAAAGAGAGGCTCAGGGGAGAAAAGCTGATGCATTTGTTTGGTGTAGTCTTATATTTACAAGGTGTTGGGATACTGTGTCCAAACCTAGTGTTTAATTCCTGTCTTTGTAAAAGGAATCTGATTGTCACCTTCCTGGATCTGAGCTTTGGCTCTTCTCAGTTTTTGAAATTTATAATAACCTTTCAGATCAGGAGTTGTCTATGCTTAGTTAAATATTCAGTGTAATCAGAGAAGGTCTAAGGTCCTTCCTAAGTATTTTATAGATTTTCTTTTCCAAATAAGTTTTAGTTTTAGATATATAAGATTTTGAGCATATTAATTTCTTAGATTTACTGTGGTTTTTTACTGCTTCACCTGTTGCCAAATCACAGCTGATAAGTTTAAAGAAATGCAAATATGTGATAAAGTTTTAAATTACTTCTCAAATGTTGGAAGGCAGCTGAAAAGCAGCTTTTATCACGTCTGCCTGTGAATTTTTTTAAAAAATACAATGAGAATTAACATTTGACTGGCTGCTAAAACAAACAAACAAACAAATAAACAAACAAATAAAACAGAAATCCAAACCAAACAACCCCAGAAAAATAATCCACGAAAGCACTGTAAAAACAGAACTCGTGGCATCCATTTAAATATCAATGTAATGTAATATAATGCAGTGTAAACTTCAGATACTCCTCTCACCCTCTTTGGTGACTGTGAAAACATTTGCTAATTGCCTACACTCCCACCATCCTCCTTCCTTCTGCTGAGGCTCTCCATCAGAAGCTGCATAATCATCAGTCTTTGAAGTCAGTAGCATTCTGCTAACAGAGCAATTAGTTGAAGCACCATGAACCAAAGGTGGTAGATGGGTTCCTTTTTTTTGTGACATAAAAACAGCATTTATCATAGACTTGAAAAAGATTAATAATACACACATGGATTTGCTACATGCTTTTATTTTTTTATTTTTTTTTTTCTGTTTTAACAAGGTGAATGAATGCCAGCAATTATATTTTGAAGAGAGGGTATTCAGGCTGCAGAGGCTGGTGTGTCAGATCTCAGGGTCCTGACCTACAACAGATGTCACATGGCATCAGGAATCCACATCTAACAGCTGAAATGACATTTATCTGACAGAATGTAGTCATTTTATATTGGAACCATCTATCTGGACTTCCATTTTTGTCAGTGGGAAGAAATAGATTAATTGCTTCTTTAAAGTGCTTTATTTAAAATACATACATCAAGTTTCATGGCCATTCTGAGAAAGTTTTATGATGCTAATCAAAATGGACATAGTCATTGTATTAGTGGGACCTCAAACCAAAATGATCTTGCCTGGGCATCTGGATATATGAACAATATTAAGTATTTCTGGGTAATAGCAAAACCTGGTTAAAAGATAATTTCTCAGATTTTTTTTACCGTTATCTGTTGCATTGCAGAATCATAGACACATTTTAACATTTTTGGAAGCCTTGAATATGATTTTCTTTGACTTTCAAATCCATAAACTTCAAAATAATCTCTACACAAACTCTTGTAGCTACAGCAGTTATATGACAAGAGTTCTTCTAAGGCTGTTGCATTGATCTGCTGAACGAGCTCATCAAGACACCTTTACAGATACTTCCACATTATGTGCTTCTCTTTTTTATATGTTTAGTGAAGAAAAGGGAGATAAATAATAGCATTTAATAAAATAACACTTGCTTGTATTAAGAATTATCCATTTGAAATTAATGACACAAATAAAATATATCCAAAATAACATAATTATGCCCTGATAATCCAGTCCTGTTTTATTAATTAAAAATTCTTTAAAAGAGTGAGCAACATAAAATCATGTTTTGACCTCCATCCACCTTTCATTCTTTCTCTTGTGTAAAGCTTAATATTTTTTCAAAGACTGCAGGAGAAAGCTGAAGAATCACCTTTGTTGCAGAGTAGAGGAAAAATGGAGAAAGGAAAAGAAAATAGTATGCATCTTGCTGTTGCGTGATATTCAGTGCAAACAGACTTTAGAGTGCTGCCCAAAGACAGCACCACTTTACTGAAATGATTTACTATATGAACACTCTGAGCCACAGATGCATAGTTAAAGTAACAAATCTGCCTTGTAAATGTGTTCTACTGCATCCACTACAGCTTGGACAATGCAAACTGAATTTGTTTCTGTAGACAGAAATGTTAATTAAAGTGCAGTGTGTTACACATACAGGCTAGAGACATATTATGTTCCATTTTATTGAGCACAGAACATTTTCTGATGTAAATTTTATCTTGAATTTGCAATTAAAAACCTGGTCAGTGGACATATAGTATTAATAATCATGGACAGCTATTTTATCATGTCTGGACAAACCACGGCACGACTGTGTGAACTGTGGTGTACTTTTTTTATAAATTAAAATTTCCTTTTTTTAGTAGACAATAGGAAGGTCTTCTCTTCCCATTAGGAGTTCTAAATACAATGAAGGTATGAAATTGCAGTACACAAGGGTATATCATTTGAGTTGTTGAATAAATGGACCCTCTGTCCCATGGAGAAAATGAAGTAGAATGCAAGAGGCCATGGTACCAGGGCAGAGAGAAGTGAGATCTGGGAAGAGTTTTGAGAGAAGGGATTCAGCTACATGCATTTGCTCTAAGAAAGACTGAATATTGCCCCAAAGTACATACCCAGGAAAATAAATTTTATCCTGAAATTTTACTTTTTATTGCAAAGTTGGAGGTTTTGTTGTTTTTCCTCAAAGCAGAGGAATTCACGCAATTTATCTAAAGAATAAGTGTTATTCTTTGTATGAAAGTTACCTATGCATATATTCAGGACATAAACTTTCCTCATATTATTCAAGCCTAGCAAACAGGTTGATTTAACAGAAGAGTTAAATCAAGCTTTATTCCAGAAATTTGTACAAGTATGATTTGTGTTCAGTCAAGTGAGAGAGGGTATGGCAAGATATTTAAGGCCACCATGACTTGTAGCAATCAGTCTACATAAAACAAAACAGAAATCTCCTGCCTAATCAAAGGTACATGTGCAATCACAGAGTAAGGACTCCCAAACATGGAAACAACAATCACTCTGTTAAACTAGGCAGCAAGCTCCTCGTCTCCAGGGTGTTGTTGGTAAGTGTAGTAACCCTACGCTGACTTTGTCGCAAACCTCCTGAGACACTTGGCTTGGCTTAGACTCTTCTATTTGAGTGTGTGACTGCTCTTTTTATCTGTGCATCAACAATTATGTGGAGATATGAGAAATTTCAAGCTCGGGAACAAAAATTACTGGGGGAAACAGGAGGAGTAAGAAGGCTATGAAAAGCCTGGCAAGGACCAGTGCAGCAGCTTTCCTTTTGCCTACCTGATGGAGGAAGGGCTGTGCTGTAATGCAACACCCACCCAAACTGCAGCTGCACTCACACCCACCAAAGCTTTGCAAAGGCCAGTGGGGGAGACAGAACTGTCTCTGTCCAGTCAGGCTCTTAAAAATAAGAGAGTTTAAGTTGTTTTCTAAGGAAATGTATTTAAAGTAAACGAACTCGAATACATGTCTAGCTTTCTCAAAGATGCTGTTACCTCCATAGGGGAAAACCTGTTTCTCAGATTAATTTCCCATTTTATTTTTTAAGAAGGAAGAGAAAAGGTGTGTCTGCATTAGGATACAGCACAAAACAAATCAATGTCCTGAGTGAAACAGGTGAAGCTGAGGATCCACTACCAACACTGTTTTGTGGGCAGAGCTGGTTACTTCAAACTCTCTTGTCTGGTCTCATAACAAAAACCTTTTCTAATCAATATAGTTTTTCTCCAGAATTTGGTGTGTTTGTTTATTTTTTTAATGACTGGTATAATATCGTGTCTTGATTATTGCATGAAGAGTTGTTAAAAATGTTTCTGGTTTTATATAATGTTACTGATTGAAAACATCCTGTCCTATATATTTGAATTCATTGTCCTCGTGTACAACTGGTAGTGACTTATTTTTATGTCTACACTTTCAAGGAGCCTTTTAGTTGAGCATTTATTTGCAGAGTAATCCTAAAGGAGTTCCCTCCCACTTCCATTTATCAACAAGTGTGTGTGTGTGTATATATATATATATATATATACGCATACACATATCTGGCATTAGAGTAAGTAAAATGTATCTTTTGAAACTCCATCTGCTTATGTGGGAACAAACTAGAGCATGTAGACATCTTTATGAAGAAGTATTTCTTTCAAAATGCAGTTTAGAATTTTTCTTAACAGTCTGATATATAGTTTTGATCTATTTTGTGATTTATGATTTATTTACATATGTTTTAGCAGATAAATTTATTACCCAGTATTTGAAAAACTGAAAAAGTACCTATTTTACCAGTGTGAAATCTATGGTTACTTTTACATCAAATTGTGGTTTAAAAAAGGAGTGTACTTTCAAAAAAATTCATTATTTTATTATATTTTTTCTTATCACAGACCAGTTCCACAGCACACATAATGGATTCTTCTAGTGTAAAACTAAACCCACATACTTGTTCCAAAGACTTTGTTAAGGCAAGTAATCATAGGGAAATGGTTGTTTCTATATTTGTGTTTCCAACCCAATTTAAGAGATGTTCAACTTAAGAATGGCTAAGATTTTCTGAAAGACAGGGATTTGGTGTTTGTAGGAGAGGGAGAGGACAGAGGAATGTTCATAAAGAGAGAGTCTAAATCTCCAAAGACATTGAATAAAAACTTTTCATTATTATATATATTTCACAAGTATATTTAGTTCTGTAAGAATCTTTTTTAAACAAGGAATTGGGAGACAAGTTCAGATTGTCTGAAAATCAATATAATTTACAGAATTTTCTTGAGCCTGGATTCTAGACACTCCTTAGCAACTCTGAGACCAGATCCAGTGGAAATTTCCTTGTGCTCAGCAACTCACAAACCACAGAGATAAATTATTCAAAATAATTTGTCCAAAATAAATTATGTAGCCTACACAGTTTATTCAGACTTCTCTAAAATTCTAGGCAGCTTTTAAACAAGTTTATAGCTAATGTTTTTGTACTGCACATATAAATTGCCTCTAGAATTAATGTGTGAATATGTTATATGTGTATATATTTATATATATATACGTTGTGATGGGCTAGAACACCACTGTTGTAGACAAGGCATGTCAGATTCTGCAGCATGTGATTATGATGCAAGACAAAGTCTGAAAGGAGAGTAGAAGAAAACCTTTTTCATCTCCTCTAAATTAGAGCCTTTTCTCTGAAAGACTAAGATGGTGTTTGAGGACAATTTGAAAAAGAAAGTGTTCTATTATGTTTCCAATGTGCATTCTTGCTATCAGGAAATAAACTGCTGGAACTCACAAAGAAAACAGACATGTTAGTTTCCCCATGTTGTCAAGCTACTTTCTGCTTCATTCAGTGATTGCATTTAGTGTATAAATTATAGTCTACTGTATTAATATCCGATCTTTGCTCTCCAGGTATCATAAATAGCAAGATTTGAGGTCAGACTCCCATTTGTATTTAAAAAAGTTAAATGTCATTTATCTCCTATTTCAGTTTCTTTCTGTTCAAAACTGTGCTCAATCCCCTTATTTAGATGGCATCTAACACTGCAGATGAGCAGAAGTCATACATATGTCACAATATTTGCCAATAAAATTCCTTCATGCTTACCAGGACCAAAGAATCATCTTTCTCATTCCTGACAGTTCTATGCCCTGTTCCTATCAGGATCTGCACCCTCCCTGTTCCTTGGTCTCTCTGTCCTGAAAGCGTAATCAGTACCCAGCCTAGAGATAACCTTTCCTGAGCATTTCCCAGCACCAGATCCATGCCCTGGCTGAGGATTTAAAGGTCATCCAAAGCCTCCAGCTCCGACTCTTGCTGCCTACCAGGGCAACCTGGTTGAACCCTGTTGAAGTTGGTTCACTTTGCACAAAAATTCCAAATATCTTCTGGATAAAGAGGGAAATGGAAAGTTAATTCATGAAGGCAGCAGTACAGTGGCGAGAGCATTGTGTTCCACAGATTGAATTTACCTTTTATATATAAATTGCACTCATGTCCTAAAATAGAAATTGGAAGATTTAGGTTTTATGCAATTTTGGCAGAATATTTATGTGAATGGAGGGATGAAATGAAAATGTAGTGCACTAACTGGCATTCCAAGCTTCAATCCTGAGTAGTTTTTAAACTTACAGACCTTATAATGATGATGGGTGATTTGAAACAAGATAAAATGCATTTTTGCTAAGCAAATTCTTGCCAAATCTTTTTAAAAATTATGATTGTGCCAAAAAACAACTGTCAGGAAAAATTATATAATTTAATTAACATTCACAAAGTCCTAGAAATACCTCTAGTTTTATGAGAGGCAAGTTTATTATATAAATTAAGGAAGTGGAAAAGAAAACCAAAGTACAGCCATATAAAGAGACAAAATATAAAACAAAGATAGGTTATCTTCTTTAAACTGGTAAGTACTGACACAAGGATGACAATCTTCATGAAATCTCAAGGGTTTGACATAGTTGTGATAAAGACTGAAGAATTTGAAAGGCAGTAGAATGTGTAGAAGGTATAATTTGAAAAATTCACACTGTGTATTTGCTTTCTTTTTCAAAATTGTATTTTTTAAAACAGAACTTGAACAATGCCCATCAAAAATCTATTTGTTTATAGATGTATCTACCAGTACCTCTTTGCTGACATCAATGTAATTATTCTAGGAGTTCATGTGGTGTGCTGGAGATCACGTCTTATTTAAGAATGACTAGGAAGGACAGGTATGCCAGCAGGTTCAAAATTGTCTGCAACTAACATAAAGGATGCATTTATCATCAATGAACTGTAGTTTTAGTTGTTCTCCCTACATTAATTGGCAAAACCAGAATGCTTTATTTGGCTTCCAAATAAATGTACACACAGTTGTCTTAGAGATAGAAAGGATTATGTGTTAAGAGCTACCATACAACTAACTGTCCTAGGGTGATGTTTGTATCCCCATTTGTGTGTTCTGCTCTGTTGGATGTTATGTTCTGTGCCTGTGAGACTGTCTCTGAAGGACAAATGTTTTGTTTTGGTTCTGTTCTCAGCCTGCTCCCCCCATGACTGGCGGGACACACAGACAGGGCAGTACAGAGTGTGGCTTTTGTTTTTTGCTGGGCTCTTTTTGCTTGGCTCTAGCTCTGGATTCTGCTTTTGCTCCTGCTTTGCTTTGTTCTTGCTTTGTTTTTTTTTTCCCTTTTTCCTCTCTTGTAACTGCTGGAACATGCTCCGGACTGGCACCTGAGAACACCTTGTGGCTGCAGCAGCATCCCCAGCGCTGGGGGGAGCGACAACAGAGCAACCACCCCAAGAGAGACTTGCTGAATTTGTCATCTTTTTCAGAGTGGTGAGAGAGTGCTGTCATCTGGTATTGTTCATTTTGTGTACAGGGGGTGCTGTGCCTGTTAAATAAACAGGTTCTTTCCACTTCTTTCCAAGGAATCCTTCCCGAACCGGCTGGGGGCAGGGGCAGTGTGGGTTTGCTCTCAGGAGGGATCCCCCTTTGGAGGTTTTCTCCCAGATTTGCCCTAAACTAGGACACTAACATAACTGTTTATGTGCTTAATTTAGGACACGTATGTGCAGTTAATCATTTGGCTATAGAAATATTCATGTTTATTAAAACAAATTTACATCTGCAATTTTAAAAGTTCTGTTTATTACAGCAGCAGTCCCAAGAACTCAGACATTTTTCTGAGGCAAAGCACTCTGATTTCCTACTTCTGAATCAGAATGACTCATATTTCTTTACTATTTGAAGATGAAGGTCCCCTGTCAGTAATGTCTGAGGAACATACTGTCAATATTTTCTCTCATATGTATGGGAAGCCTGAAATAAACTACTGGTTCCTGAGTGTCTACGCTTGTGGCAACTTGTCAACAAACCACAGAATATCACAAAACTGCATCAGTGGTTCTGCATATGACTCACAATTTAACCAGCAAACCAAGGGCCTGGGTATGCTGGCTCAGCTCACTGTGAGGTCAAGCTGAATGGCTGGAAGTGACACAGGAAGGTGAGAAAGGGTAGAGACTCCCAGGGGATGCCCACTGCACTGCCATCCCAGGCAAGAGGTTTCTTTCATCCATACAGCAACTTCAGTTAAGAAGGAAAACAGCAACTGGATCTAAGACATTTCTCTTTTACTGTGAGAACAGGATGGGAATCTTCATTGTGGATTCATTGCATTGTGTGTCTGAAATATGTATGATAATTCCCCTGGTCAATAACCAGCGATGCAGACCACAGACTTTAGAAAAGAAAGGAGGAACTATGCTGGTATAATTCTGTTTATTATTATTATTATTATTCATATTTTTATATATTTCTTGCAAGCTCAGGACCATGGGCAGAATTTTGAGACATCTTCTGTGAACTCTAAAACTAACCTGCTGCAAGCACTTTCCTGTACAGCACAACAGAATATAATTTTGTGATTGACAGGAGGGAATTCTGACTCCTAGACCCTTATTGAAAAGATTGAAGAAGACTGAATGGGCTTTAGTGGACAAATGTCAGTGCCATGTACTGTCTAATCTCCCTTCAGAGGTGAAGAGTAGTGTAACCTTCCATTTTTTAAAGTGCATTGCATTTTGGACAGTGACATGTAGACTACCTGACAGCATGAGCTTGAAAGGATTCATTGATCCCTTTTACTTCTGTTTTAACGAGATGTAACTTCAACATCTCAATGTTCTCTGAATATTTTGCAGATTTCAAACATTAACAGAAGGAGTTCAAAAGGGCCTTGAAATGAGAATCCAGCACACCAGTCCTGACTGCCAACCAAGCCCAGGTTCAGATTTATGCTAGGGATTTCTAGTTCAAATTTCAGGAAAATTTATTTCTGCATATGCTCACAGAAGAATAGTTCCTCAGGATGCTGTCCACAGAGAATATTGCATAAAATGCAACAGAAATAATTTTCTCCTTCATTGTTTTTCTTTCAGAATGGTTCATATAGAAATTGTGAGATAAAATGTGTATACTAGCCTTAAAATGAATTCTTCAGCCCTAGCTTTGTGATTAAAATACCTTTTTTCATTTGATAGTTATGAATGTTCAGGGCCACTAAGTTCAAACACATTTTATGCAATGCAATTGATAAAGACATGATTAATAGTTTATGTCTTGGTGGGGCAGTACCCCCAAACTGACTGTGAGGGGTTAATGTGCTGTGTCTCTGGGGGTAAAGAAACCACATGGCACTTCTCTTACCTAAACAGTGAAATTTTCATCTCTGCTGTGATGAGGTCAAAGAAAATGGCAGGAAATCAAATGTGCAGTGGATAATAATCAGAATTAGTAGAGGAGTTGGAAGAAAAATTATAGGTTACTTGCCACTGTTAATTGTAGGTTTTGAACCATTTGTTATAATTCCAGACATCACTGTAAGAAGAACCACTAATTAACCTCAGTCAGTACCAAGCCATGAACATATGTATTACACACTGTTTGTTGATAATAGGCCAGGCTGTGCTAAGAAAGGAACATGTTCCAGTAGAATGTCACTGAAAGGAAAGAAGGGGTGCATACATAAAGCATAGCACTCTTTTAGGAGATGGCCTGAACTGTTGCCTGTTTTTTGCAAAAGCACGAATACACTTCTGGTATTTAGTTTCTAGTCAATTACCATATTGATCAATGCACATTTTCTGGCTCGATAGATAATCATCATTATGTTTAAAATTGTTTATTTCAGCCTTGCAAAACTGTCACTCCTCTAGCCAAAGAATTTTATTTTTTTTCAGCTCTCAGACAAGAAACAGTGTGGGAACTCTGTGCCTGTGCTGAAAGCAGCTGCTCCCAAGCTGATGGGTGAAGGGCCCTTGGAATCCATAGTCAGATGCTATGAAATTGCATCCAGCTCATCTCATGTTTTGCCATTGCCAGTAGGTAGGGATGACCTTTACAAGGCAGCGGATTTCACTGCAGTGTTAGGAAAACAAGGTATGTGTGCATGAAGTAACCCCTGACTGCAGTGAAAGTAGGGGACAAGATTTTCCATTCTGTAGACTCTCGTTTGTTGAACTGCAGAGAATCACATATTTTCTTTGACTGTGTGGTTTTATTTGACATTTCTGAGCAATCAAAAAAAAAAAAAACCTAAAGCATGTTCAGACCTAGATTTATGAAAGCCTTACACATGCTCATGAAACCTAAAAATTAGATTACATTATTATTTAATTACCTTGTACCTACTTATTAAATTTTAAGACTTCATATTATTATTTTAAAATTTATTAATATTATGTTAAGATTAAATATTATTAGGTAAAGCCTTAACTGGTACGAACAAAATAATTTATATTAGAATTAATTTATAGTAAAACTCATTTAACTTCATTTTAGTTTAAACATATTCAGAAATTCTTATCTTGCTTAGGGGTGTAAAGGAGAGGACTGAAAATACTATAACTTACCTGCTTTTAACAACAAAGCTTACAAAGACATTTTGGTTTTCTACTCATGTTTTAATGCCTCATTGTCCACTGTTTATTACAGGAACTTTGAGATTTTTGAGAATTTCTTTAGATGTGACCTTTTTATTTTGTGTCTATTTAAATGCAGATAAACTCTCAAGGATGTTTTACAATTTCCTGTAAGTACCTCCAAAAGATGGACCAGTCCTACCAGGATGCACTATGAATGAGTGAGACTCAGACACATACAATTAAAATAGCTAAATAAATATGACTAAAAAAGTAAAATCATAGACATAGATCACCAGCTGAAGTATCAGGGTGCATTAGGGCAACTAACTAAACCAAGTATAATTTTGGGGCTATTTTCATTTTAGGGTTAATTCTGAGTTCATTTGCTTTAGATATGTGCTTGAATTAATTTTATAGGCCTAAAAATTATGTACTTAGAGAATCCCACTCAGAGGTATATCAAGGCAAGCATCAGCAATAGTATAAGGAAGAAAATTAATTTCTGTCTAGACAGCCAGCAACATGCACCCTGCTTGTCTTCTTTATCTGCAAATTAATCCCTGACTCATTTGGAGTTATCTGTTCCTGCTGCAAATGACCTGGCTCATTTGAGTTACTAACTTGGTGCCACTGAAAGCTCTGGCTGTGGACTGTGGTTTGTTGCAGAAGTGTGTACAATTTCATAGCAGGCACCTCCTCAGGCAATAAAGGATGATGAATGAGATCCCTTTTGTAGGATCTGATGAATGGGTTGCCACCAGGCTCTCTCCTGTTTTTTTCAGGACTAGATCAGTGGAATTTGGGGAAATTGAGGGGAACTCTTGTATCCAGCACATGCCAGTGTTGGTGTTGCACAGTACTCTGTAGAAAGCTTACATTTTTGAGTTTGCTTTCTTTCACTTCTAGGACTAGAGTCTGCCTTTCATTTTGTACTCAACCTGACACACACACAACCCCAGACTGCTGTGGCAGTACCTTTTGTTTTCTTATCCCAAAGTGCTGTTAGCCTCACAGCCTCATGCTGGAGGATTCAGAAAATATTATCTCATCTCAAGTTGGGATGTGTAGGAAATGATTGCCACTGAAATGTGAATTTTCCTTTTCCAGCCATTGCTTCAGAGTTTTTAGTTGATAACTTTATGCTAGGGAACATATAAATCTTAATAGATAACTCTAGTAGAAAATAGTGCTATAAGTGGCCAATGCGGATTTGCTGATAACGCACGTGTAAAAAGTCAAACAGCCAATCGATGAGTGCAACACCTGTGCCTGATAAAAGCACAGTCTCATTCTGCAGTGCAACAGTCCTGATGAAATCATATTGTTACTGTGGAAAAAATATTCAGAGGAACATCTTCTGCAATGGAGAGTGTGAACAGATGAGGATGAGCTGTGGAAATCCACACCAGTTATTTTATTGGCCAGTGATTTGGAGTTTTCCTTCTTTCCCTTTCCCTTTCCCTTGACTTGTTACACAACAATATTTTTTGCTGAGTACACTCATGACTCTTTGTCCTTTTTCAATAAGTGTTTTTGAAGACACTCATTTTATCTTAGTTGACTAAAGACTGTGAATACAATGAACTAAAAAAATTGCCCCATAAAAAAAGGAAATATGTTCCTTCCAATACTAATAAGAAACATTGCTGTGACAAAATGGAGCAATTTAGGCATGTACCAATATAAAATATCAGGATTCTCTATTCTTTTTTTAACAGATAGTCAATATCAAGTGAGATGGCACAGCTGTATTTTCTTATAGATTTTTCCTTAGATTGAACAATTAATTGTCATTTAACAGGACGTATATAATTTGTAAATATCACTGAATATTATAGCGCTTAAATTATATAAATTTAGGGTTTTTTTTACATTCCTGTGCACTAGTTAGAAGACCTTTTATGATATTTTTTTGCTGTTGTTGTTGTCCTAAAATTGATAATACTGATTTTACTTTTTTCGTCTTCTGTCCTACACTGGGAAAAAAAAGACTCTTTGATGCCAGGCAGCTGCCATTTTACTGAAAAAAAAAAAAAAAAAAAAAAAAAGTGTGGTCCCTCTTAACATATTATCTCCCCAAAATGCATGAGAAATGAATCCAGTTAGGAATGGAAGTTGATTTTATGAATGTTGTGCTACCGAGGAAAAAAATTAGGAGAAGAATTATTATGATCTACTATAAATCCCCCTTTCTGCATTCCCCATATGCTGCACAGGGTGGGAGGAGGTGGGAAACAGAGGAGTTGAGAGTGACAAAGTAAAAGTAGGCCTGGTAAGGAGGGATGAGAAGGGTATTTTTTAAATGTTTGTGCCTATTTCGTACCACTCAAATCTATTTTAGCTTACAAAAAAGTAATTTTCCCCAAGCTGATTATTTTTTGCCATGATGGCAACAAGTAAGTGACCTCTCTGTCTTTATGTTGACCAACAAGCTTTTTCACCACATTTTCTCATCCTGTCCTGTTGAGGAGAGTAAGAGAACATTTGTGTGGCATTTTGACCCTTAAGTAATACAGCCCCAAAATAGTTGTTTGTGTGATGGAGAAGATCCATTAGATCTCATTAGAAAGCCAGACAGAGGAGAAATAACATCATGTTGACCCATAAAAATTATTGCATAGCAGTATTCTGAATGGTTGTTAGGACAACTTATGTGGACCACAATGAAGATGTTTCTGTGCTGAAAAGTAAAATTACATGAGCTTTGTAAAAATTAGAATTATATAGACAGAAAAGACTGTGTCGTTGATGCATTAAATGAGGAGAGAATCAACGTGACCAGTTAGAATGATAAAAGTCAATAGGACTCCAGATTTGATGATCAGTGATACAGAAGGGAGCTGAGAGTTTCAGAACAAAAGGCCAAGATGTGCTTTTTAGTCTCACTAAGTTTTATCTGATGACTAATTATCTATGATGGGTTTCAGAGGAACAAGGAGAGGTTTTGGACAGGAGAGATAGTGATATAAATTTGTCTTGTACAAACTAACTTTGAGGCTTAAAATATACTTGTGCAAAAAGTCATTCTTGCAAAACTTTTCAGAATCATATTCTAAATGCACTATATTATCTTTGAGTTGATGAAATAAGTTAGAATTCAAAAGACTAACTCCTTGTATTTGTCTCTTAGCATCTCAATATTGATATTATCAAATTTTGCTTTCAAAGTTATAGGCTGTTATTAAGTCAGATATCAGATTTTACATCATGTTTTTTTCTGTCGCTTTAATTTCTGATTAACTTTAACAAATAATTGGATCCATCTTTCCAGGAGAGTCACTTTATCTTTATTATTGCTATCTACATTACAGATGAATTAATTAGCATTCTCATCACAAAACCCAAGTTCATTATCTGATAAGAATAAAATTTCTTCAGATACATCATGAGGTATTTGATTTGTCTTATTCACATTCTCAGTAGGTGACTTTCTTTCACTTGGTAGAGATGGGTATAAGTAAATTGTGATTCTGCTCATTACTTTCCCCTGATTGAGATTTACTTCTGTCCTTTGTTACATGGAATCCTTATTTGTTTTCTTCTCCCTTTGTTTAATTGGTTTGTGACTCCTGAGATACAATATACTTTCAATTCTTGAGTATGAAAAACAGGTTCTAATTTTTTTAGCATTGCTTATATTCAGCAATATATTAAATTGAGAAGCTTATCTAGGTAATAATTAAACAAAAAAATTAACTCATTTAAATATCTGTTTGCTGGGATGTGTTTAATACTGAAGTCACAATGGCCATATTACTAAATATGTACAGACAGCTTAATTGGAAGTGGGACAGCTTTTGCATTTAGTCTTAACTTTTCCTCTACTAAAAGATGTACTTTTTCCCGTGTTAATCTAAAAATTTTTATCCAATGTCTACTCAGTTTAGCAGCACTCCATTCAGATACATGCTGCAGCTTTTGCCAGTATTTACCACTAATATCCAAATAAATGACTCCAAAAGGAAAAGAGATTATATTTATATTATGGAGAATTTAGGTCATTAAAATTCCTCAATAAACATCTCTATTTTCTGAGTCACTCTACAGTATTTTCTTAGTAGCCTATGCAGTCTTTTCTTCAGAGCTAGTATGAAAATTTTGGATTATTGTAGTTGGAGGTAGCAGTGCCCTAAAGGAGCCCTTTGCCACCATACAGCCAGGCCAATAAAACATTAAAAAGCATTGTTAAAGAAGCAAGCTCAACACAATTATTCTCCACCTTATTTCCCCATTTCACTTACAGAGACCCATTCTTTATTCAGTCATTCCTATGAAAGTGTTCAGTTCAATTGTGAGACACCTGAGAGTACATGAAAGAACCTCAAGGGTCCTAACACAGGAAGCAGACATGCTACAAGAGGCCTGGGATAATTTCCAAAGGCAGCTGGAGGCCAGGCACACCTTCAAAAACTTTCAGTGGTGCCATATTGCTTATTTTAAGGAAATGAGTTGAACCCAGAATGACACAGCTTTGTTTTCCAAGATCTGGAAACAAAAAGTGGAAACTCCAGGGATTCTCCTAGAGATACTTCAGATACAAATATATTCAGTCTATGGAACTAGACTAGAAGCGACACAAATGAAAATTTAATGTCTGTAGTGTGGACATCAGATCCTTGGCACTGGTTCTCCAGTTCTGCAGATCCATCCTTTCCATTTTGCATGGCTTTCTTTCCATTTAGTGTAGCCATGGCATCTCAGCTATTTTTATAGTAAGTGGAAATCCTGTGAAATAACATCATGTAGACCCTAGTTCAACTGACCTAGATTAAAAAAAAAGTAAAATTAGTTATTGGTTGACAGTTTAATTCCATCTTTTATTCACCGACAGTGTCCTGCTTTTGTATTGCTATCATTAGTGATACCATTGTTCAGGGTATATAGAAGCACAACATTGCATCCAGAAGGTGTCAGAATAATGGAGCCAGATTTTCTCAGTGGTGCTCAGTAATAGGATAAGAGGCCAAATGGAAGAAACTGGAACATAGGAAATTCCACCTGAACATGAAGAATTTCTTTCCTGTGCAGCTGACTGTGGAGTTTCCCTCAATGGAGGTATTCAAGAGCCATCTGAACACAATCCTGTGCCATGTGCTCTGGGATGGCCCCACTTGAGCCAGGAGGCTGGACCAGATGACCCCACTGTGGTCCCCTCCAACCTGAACAATTCTGTGGTTCTGTGAATAACAAATTCTTAAAGGCCTTTCTGGAAGTTTCCTCCTAAATTATCTTATACTGACAAGATAGAGCAAGTTTGATTTACTAGCAAGCATAAAGCTTGCAGCAGTATACCTAAATCCTTTTAAAGTTGATTGCTAAAAAATAAAAAATCAGTTTTGACAGATTTTGTACTGCATATCGTGTTTATTGTTTTCTTTGCCTGTTAAATTTGAGCCATAAGTAACCTTTTCCCTTTGAGCGCGAATTCAGTGCATGGAGAACTTAATGATTTATTAGTTAAACTCTGCTTAGTGGGATTCACTGTGACCTGGAATGCAGTCACATAGAAAGAGTATTCCTGAATAATATATTTACATTTGTAACAGTACAAAGTGAAATGTTGCCAAACTGAAATGGGTACCCAGACCTTAGCAGTGATGAAATTCTGAAACACAGGTTTTCAGGAAAAATGGGTGCATTGGGCAGAATTGATGAGTTTAAATCTAGAGTGATAGCTAATGAAATGGTAAAAGAGCAAAAGGAAAAAGGCAATTGAGTCATTCCATCAATAGAATATTAAACACAGAAATTACCGTTTACTTAAAGAGATGAAATTTTCAGTCCAGCAACTTCTTCATTGCATTTACAAGACAACATTCCTGTTTCATAGTCACACCTGGGGCTCCAAAGAGCTTTGTTGCCCAGTAGTCATGCTGCTGACAGCTCTAACAATGTGTTGGCCGCCAACTCCTCTTCCCCCCCAGACAGAGGGATTCCTCCCACACCAACCTCTGCAACAAGGCTCAGATATCAGAAACAAGGCAATGAGGGGGACAGAGGCTTCCAAGGCTTCAGCTTGTACCAGGCTCTGCATATGACCTGAATGCATATTCAGGTGATACCATCTGGGAAGTGCTTAGAAATCCCAGAGTAGTAACATAACAAAGGGTTAGTTTGGAGTATTATTGCAACCTCTAAAGAGTAGATTTTACAGGGATTAGATCTCTTTGTACAGATAAAGTAATTTTTCAGTTCAAGTGTGACTCATTTCAGATAGGTCAGACCAACTTGCTTTTCCCAAGCGAAGAGGCTTAACTTCACAGATCAGCTGGGTATTTCTTCCTAACAGAAATAGAGATCTAGAGTGTGAGGATTTCCTGTCAAGCTGATAGAAAATATGCCTAATTATGATTGCATCTGGACTAGAGCTGAATAGAGTATCCTTGAGGAAGACTTCATGATCTTGATCTTCAACTTGCTTCAACTTATTTGTGTTGCTCAATGCAACACAGCTCTGACCACAATTTTCCTCTATTTCCTTTAAGAGCTTCTTGACATTCATCAAGTCATTTAACATTGTCATCTAAAGTGGCTCTCAGGCTGTGCTTGGTATGAGTATTTTATTTACATAATGGACTCTATTTGTAGAGCAGAAAGAATTGCACTCCAAATGAAAAAGTGGGGGAAAAATAAAAGCAGCCCCTAAGTTTGCCTCTGCATTATTGAAAGGATGCATCATTTCTGCTACAATTTCAGTAGGTCAGTAACTGAAAATAGATCACAGGCAGGGGAAATATTTCTTTTTGCTTGTATTATAATAGCTTCAAAAGAGCTAAACAGCTACTGTAAACATAGTGCTTACCTATTTAAATCTCCATTAAGTAGCAGTATTGTTTTTCTTCTGCAACACCTAAATGATAATGAAAAAAAGTTCTCTGGGTAATTGTCACTATATTACAGCATTCTCTATTTCGTAAGTTAAATTTGGAGACTGGTATATTAATGATGGGGGTTGTATAACAAAGAAATGGATGCTCTTACAGACTCATTCAGACATGCTTTTGTTCTGTAAAGATTTTCCTGTCCCACATTAAATGGACAAAAAGCAATATCTTTGCTGACAAGGAATTGAACTAAATCTGCTAGTTCTTTCCCTTGTCACACTATATTGTTGGTTTGAGCAATAATCTAATGACCTCAATTATGCCTGAGCGATGACCTTCTCATTACTGCCATGTCTACAGCCGTGAGATGGACAGAAATCTTAGCTGTGGATCACTTAATACATATTCAGCAAACCACACATTTCAGCACACATCCCATGTCTTTCAGTGACACTACTGTTAAAGTAGATAACACAGCACCTAAAGTGCTCTTGCTTTGAGGGCTTGGGAGACAGTTTTAATAGGCAGCAATTTATTTGACTTATTCTTCAATATACCCCATTTTGCTCTTCTTTAAAAATACCACTTTCTGTGATGCATAAGCATCTTTGTCTGCTCATCCCTCCTAATAAAGAATCACTTCTGAATTTCAGATATGGCCTTCTTTCTTTTTTTTTTTTTTCCTATTTCTCTAAGCCTCTTCCTAACCCATTCTCTCATCTCAATTAAGAGTCAAATCTGTATTCTATTTAAACCGCAATAGGTTAGGAATTCAGCACGATTAGTTATTAACAAGACTTGGTCATAGAAAATTAACTTGTTGGGTTTATTTTCATTTGCACAGATTCTTCCTTCTCTCTTGCCTATGTGACAGATGGGACACTAATAGTGAATATGTTCTATAAACAGCCCCTAAAATGCAAGGTATTCATGTTTTTTAAAAAAACCAGTCAGTTAAGATATGAACATAATATGAAACAGAATAATTTCAAACTTCAATGTAGCAGATCATTTCCTAGCAGAGAATGTATGTGAGCAGCTTACCTATAGCCCCATCCTTTCGATATTTATTTTAAATAGTTCATCTTGGCAAGGGAAGGCTTAAATAAAAGCAAAGCAGAACAAATGAAATACAGTAAGTAATACAACATAACAACAAGCACAGGAACAGATTCAATGAAAAAATTAATTTAAAACTAAAAAACTTACGGAAACTCCCACTGTGAATTCAGGGAAAGATCTCCATGGACTTTCACAAAAGTCTGAAAGGGCAGCAGTTATGTAGCTCTTCTAATTCTCTCTTTCTGACATGAATTGCAACTTGCCTTGTGGGCATCATTCATAGGAAAGTAAAAAGATGTTTCTTAAGACTTCTGTTCTTATAACAAATTTTGACCAAGTAGTAGATTCAAAACTTCAGAAGAAATGCACAAGGTGGCAATACAAATTCCTTATCAGAATATTTTTGGAAAATGCTAATCAATTGTACATGACCAAAAGGTGAAATCACTGAGTATCTCTTATTGTCTCTGCTGAATAATCTGACTCAGGTCAGTATTTTGAAAATGAAAAATACCCAAAAAAACCCCAAATCCCAAACAACAAAAAACAAGATATGGTTTGAAAAATATTCTAATTTAAGCACAAATAAGACATGTAACTTTAGCCAAACCCAAAAACGTTGTGAAGGAACTCGTAGGTTTATTATAAACATGTTTTTTTTAGGACAACTGGAAATCAGAAGTACTGAATACAAAATATATATTGGCAATAAAACATTACCTAATGCTGTGAAAAAGATTAGAATAAACCTGAGATTGCATGAGGCTATATCATATGTTAGTTCTCAAATGTATTGTGGAAGAGACCACTGTGCAACCTTAGCAAGTCCTGGCCTAATAATAGTGCTTACAAGAGATCCATACAATACCCTGTAATAAAAAATTTCTCTATAAGGAATCAGTCAGGAGAAAGGCTGATGTTACAGCAGTCTGGCTATGTGCAGCTAATGATTCAGAGCAAACCTTCTGGGAAGCTTGTTCTAGTATCAAAGTCTTAATAGAGCATGACCTTGAGTGGAGAGGCAGGCAATTTGTGAGAAACTTTGGGTGTGAATGCTTGCTCAGCAATACTTTGAAAAGATCCACACGTGCAGGTCAGACTGTGTTTGAAATCTGCCGAGGAATAGGGAGCCTATATTCAAGCAGAAACATCCTTATGTTTCAACCCAAATAATAGAAATACTGTATAATGTGCTGCTATTTTTACCATTTAGGATTTTTCAGACTGTTCTTGTTTAAAACCTACAATTCATATAAATCCTACCATTTCCCAAGGAAGCCCTAATTTTGTGCTCCTGTTTGTATTGTCTTCTGTAATGGATAAATATTAACATCCATAGGAATGTCTGCTAGATTTACGTAAGATACCCAGGAGAAAATTTACAAAACCTGAAGGAAGAGTCAGTGATTTTCTATATAAGATATGTCTTTTTAAAATGCAGTAAGGCTTGATCAGATATTGAGGGATTTTAAACGCTTGAGAAAGCTCTTCCTGTTTTGTCATACCATTTTGGATTTAGGTACTCTAAGATGCAGTTGCAGAGCCCAGAGATAGTCGTGGGTTTGGTTTTTAACAAGATGTCCTTGCAGATCTTAACATTTGTAGCATCCCTATTGCCCAGACAAAAATCAACCAAACAAACCCCCAAGTTTTGGGGTTCATAATTATACTGAAAATTTTATTGGACCATCTTGTCTTCATAGGCTTGAAAGATACTTTTTGACTACATGGCACATCACATAAATAGCCATAGTATTACTTGTAAAAATGAAGACCAGAAATACTGCTGAATGATGCAGTTTACAAAGCTTACTTTTCTTTTTAACTCTTAAATAGTAACACTTCCTGCATGCTGTTCTTGAAATATCGACCATCAGGCACTGATCCTAACATTCTATCTAATCAGAATAGAGAAACCATGCCTGTAGCAAGTCATCTGTCACAGAGTTCCATTAGCAGATTTCAAATATTGACTAGCAAAGAAGTATTCACTTTCCTGAGATTAACAATCTATAGGATAATATACAGTGTGCCCACAATAGCCATTAATGGAAAATTGATGAAGATAAATCTAATTTGTAACAAAGTTACTGGTTTGCAAACACTTCATAAATAAAAGACAAGCCTAACTCAATGAACAGTTCCTAATGAGTATTTCAGACTTTATTGGTGCCAAGAACTAAAGTAATACTCACTATGAAGTAATAATATTGTTTTAGCTGTATGGTTTAAAGTTGTAACAGTTTCCTTCTGATCTTCATTCAATAAACTCTCCTTACTAAATCAGCATGTTCTACAAGTTTATAAGGCATACTGTCTGATTTCAGAACACAATCAAAACTGGGAAGTGCAGGTATCAGCTCTTATGTTTACAGATGTATGTAAGTCTAAGAAACATAGGTGCACAATTTCTGTATATATAAAATATTTGCATTTGTATTATTTGTCACGATGAACTTTACTGATGGGTAAGGAAGGACACCCAATTACTATTAAAAGGAGGTTTTATTAATATTAAATTAATATTAAATATTAATAAGTTATTTTAACATTGTAATAGAATATATGCTCATGCTACTGAAACCAGAAATCTAACCTACATTTTGTTTTTCCTCCTTGTAACCTAATTGTTAATGCTTTGACAAAAGTTAACAATTCATCTTTTGCACTATTTATGAGACTATCACTTCTTTAGTTGTTAAGTAGATACTTACTCAATTATAAATATCTGGTGATTTGTTGTTGAGCTCTCCTCTCAGTAGTCTCTTCTTGAGACTGAACAGGCCCAGCTTCTCCAGCCTTTCCTCATAGGAGAGGTGTAGCACTCTGTGCTTGGATGGTCTGGCCGTGTGCTACCTCAGAGTATTGGCAGAAGCCCAAAGGTGGCAAATAAAATAGAGATGGGCACAATTTAGTGACCTAAAACCAAAGAAGTTCTAATGGTTAAAATAACAAATTTATTTTCATGAATGCAAAGGATCCAGGTGGTTGCTGTTCATGAAAGACTGGATCCACAAGAAAACTGATTTCCTGGGGGGGAATTTTCTATAGCGAACGAGAGGTGCTTCCCTCCCTACGTGAACTGAAGAAAGGTTGTTTTAGAAGTGAGAAACTGACTGAGATTTTTGAGTGTTGTTTTCTTTACAGTGTTGGTTGGGAGGAAAGATGGGTTGGGAGGGAGGAAGAGTGTTTTGAAGGTTCCATTCTCATTCTTGTTGTGTTGTTTTCCTTTTAGTGTTAGTCAATAAAGTCTTATTACTTTTAACCCTAAGCCTGCTTTGCTCCTAATTGGAAACTTTCAAATTGGCAAACTCAAACCAAAACAAAAATTGGTGTTTCTGCCCAGTTTCGAATTAGAACCACTGTGGGAACAAGGACATCCTTCTGACTGTCCTGGGAAGATTGATAAGTTACAAGCATTTAGATAGAATGATAATTAGCATATCACAGGGTGAAAAGTAGAATTTTGGGGGTTTATAGTGTGAGATCAGGGGATAAAGATGGAGGAAACAGGGTGTGTCCCTGGGCTTCTTCTTGGTCTCTTGTCCTCCATCTTCTGCAGTGGTGTGGCACATTTTGGTTGGTCTAGAATAAAAGTACAATGTAGATAATAGGTATTGGAGAGTTGTAAATAAAGCATACATAATTTTTAGTATAAGAGATAGCACTGTCCCAAGGGCAGAGAGTCTGACACAATCTGGCCTGCAAGAAAGAACTCGGCAGGCCAGAGCCACAAATGTGAGATAACAAAGAATAAACAAATCCTTGAACAAGATGGCTCGACCTCTTCTTCAGACGCTGGTCTGGGAGAAACAGGAAGCCTTCACAGAGACAGAGACAAAGCAAAGTCAGGTGGAAGCCAAGCATAGAATCCCCAGAAACAAAACAAAACAAAATGACACACACAAAAAACATTTTTATATTTTTATATTTATAAAACCTGACAAACCACAACAGGCACACATCATATTTCTGTTACTGAAGTGTTGCAGGGTGCAATGACATTGCAGCCATCTCCCCTGTTGCTGGAGGGATCCTGAAGTAATGATATGAAGAAAAATGAAGAAATGAGAGTTATAATATTGCACTGTAAGTCTCCAGAGGTTTTTTTGCACTTCCTCCTCCATCTTCTCCAGGTATCTAAAACTGTTTTGTCAGGATAAGTTTCTACCTTACAAAACAGCTCATTGTTACTAAGATGCAGTGTGAAATTTTCTTTGAGACTGAATCTATTTTCTCCAATTGGAGTAGCTGATAAATGTTAGACTACATAGAGGAAGGAATAAAAGCATACAAAAAATCTATTCTAAACCCCACATTGTTCTACAGGGATGGGAAATTTTCTTCTAACAGATGACAAAAATTAAGTAGGAGAATTTAGATTTACCTTCTTTACATTTTACTGTGAACCTTCTGAAGATGTATTAGCAAATATTATCAAGAAATCAGTGTCAACTCTTAGTTTTGTGCTCTACAAGTTGGGTTTTTTATTTATTTTTATAGTCAAATATTTATGAACCTTTATTTCCCTGGCAAATATTTAAAGATGTCCTGACTAAATCACATTTCATTTTAAATGTTAATTATTATATTGAGCATATTGTGGCTAGTAAAACATATCCAATAACAAGACAGTAAACTAGAAGATGTTCCAGAAAGTACTTTCAGATGGAGTAAAAATAAAAAATGAAGAATAAAGTCTCCTTTCCCAGATTTTCTTAAACACCTTTCTGGAGTCTGAATGGTGTATCCCAACAGTACATAATCATCTATTTGATCTGGCCTTTGCTATTGATGCAAGCAACGTCTTAATAGCTTTCTCACTTTTGTTTACATTTGAAGCCACTATAAAGCATTTCCATCTCTCTTATTTTACAAGACCTTTATCTGTCCTTTTTATGACTATCACTTTCTGCAATAACTATGGAAACATCATCCTTAAAGGAGATCTCATATAAAAGTGGGTTGTTTCTGAAATACTTTGCAGAACTCAAAATACAACCATCATGTTCCAACTTACTTAAGGCTTAATTACTTCTTTCAGGGTCTTTGATTAAAAACATCTCTTTTGTTACACAACATTAATTATATCAAACACAGTTTCAAATTCAAGCTCTAGCTGCATCAAGTGAAAAAAAATCTCACAGAAAATGTAACAGAACCTGCAAGTATTATAGAGCTGTCTTCTGATTAGCTTCCTCATAAATAATATCCATTGCTACCAGATATACTGTAAAGAAGTACTGTTTTCCTCCAGCTAATCTCTATATTCAGAAAAGAATTCAGATTCAATGAAACTTCAATTTGTCCTGTATCTCCTTATCCTATTTTTGCTATCTTATATTTTCAATGATCTTTCCACACTAAGTGCTCACAAAGGATTCATGTCATTTGGCAATCTGATGAGCTCCCCATTGGAGCCCAAAGCTCAGTGCACTGTCCATGCTCTGATGGGGAATGTCCTCTACTGTTGGAAACATCCACACAACCACCACCACCCCCTCCCCAGAACAGTGCTGCCATCTGTTACAACCTCCTTCCCCATCACCATTCATTCATTCATTCATTCACTCCAAATTTGGCAGATATGAGACCATATCATTGAAAATCATGACTCCATATCAAATAGTTTTGTGCAGTTGTACTAATTCTTTATTTAATGAACCATTCTCAGCTTTCAAGAGGACTTAAACACACCACATAAAATAAAGACATAACGCAGAATGTGTTTTCTTGGGCGTAGCTGTAGTGGAGAAGGGGATAAAGTCTGTTCATCATGTATGTGGACATCCATCTACGTATTAGATGCACACAGCCACTCAGTCAGTGTTGTCTCTAGCTTCAAGAGCTAATAATAAATAATGTGGAATCATTCCTTTTTAGCTGGGAAGAGAGGGATTCATGGGCAGATAGAAAATTCTCTACTAAGATGACATTGTGAAAATCATCTGGTATTAATACACAGCAAGAATAATGTATTATTTCCCAGAGCTGTCTGAGTTATGAAAAAAGGCTAAAAATGTTTGGTGAAGATTTTACAGTCTTTTCTTTTCCCCAAGACCAAACAAAAAAACCAACCAACCGACCTGCAGCATGACAAGAGAAAGAAGTCAGAATTTAGTCACAGATTTTTTTCCAAAGCTATATTAAACTTTCTATTGAAGCTCTCTAAAATTAATTATATAAATCCTTTATGACCCATACTACATTTACTTCATTATAATATAGCTACTGATACATTTGCAAACATATCTTCCAGTCTTTTACTATGAAAAGCAGTGGAACAGATTTATGATCTACATATCACAATTATTCTTTTTTTTTTTTCATCTTCCTTTAGTTTCACAACAAAGAGTTCTTCCCTGAAGGAATTTACTTCAATTTGACATGCAAGTCTATTTGAATGATTTGTTCTGTGTGTCTTGGAAGCCAAAGAGTCTTCTTATGGTGACCACATAGAAAGAGTTCTTTTTTTTTTTCTTAACATATTGAATAGTAGCAATCTGGAGATGCTGAAGTACATGTTTTGTGATTTTTCTGTTTTTAGGGGATTTTTTGTTAAGAAATTATTTTCTAATAAATTTCTTCTCCACAAATGTAGAGTTGCAATACACATAAATTTCAAATGTAAACCAATGGTCGGGAAATCACTGTTATGGTATTAATCAGCTTCTGATTTAATTCATTAGTTGACTGCACATGGACATAGCTAACAATGTAGTTTTATTTGCAGAAGGAAGACATGGTCAGTGTGTGGTACACCAAGACTCCCCAAGGTTTAATAACCTACAAACTGCCTACATCTTGATGACTTATCTTTTCTTCTTCCTACGTGGCTAAAAATAGCTTTTCATTAAACATCAAACCTACTGTGTCAACATCTATGAAGAGCAAAAAACCACAGATTTCCCTCTGGAAAAGTTGTTTCCAGGTCAATTTCCAAAGTTTGTTTAGATTTTTAGAACAAAGCAAAGCAGAAAATAATTCAACCACCTCTATAGGTTATATATAAGTATATAATCATAGTTACTGAGGAAGTGTTTAATTACTGCTTTCCTTTTTCCTCCTCCTTCTAAAACTATCAAATTATATTTGTGAAATGAAAATGAAAATCTGTTGTAAAAAAAGAAAAGGGCTTCTACAAAGTGATTTGATGAAATAAGGAGGAAACAAATATCTTGGAGAAAAGAAAAAGATGTCTCAAACAGATCAGAAAATGTTGTCTGAAACAAGAATGATATGTTTGGGGTTGGAATTTCATAATGTTTCAGAATCAAATTTCAAAGTTTTCAAAATTTTTCATCTTTGCTCTATGAAGACAAGGGTGAACAAAACCAACAAAAATACATAATTTTATTTTCTTTGTCTCAATAATTTGAAATTAAGAGTAAAATGCTCTTTTTTCTTAAACCATAATGAATTTAATCTCTACTTTGTGAAATCCAGAAGGAAGAACAAGCTGAAGACCATCTTAAAGTAACCCTTTTCATAGGGTCAGCTCCACATCTAGCATGCTTGGGATAATTAATGATAGTGCTGGGGTTCTTTCCAAATTAGAAATAACTCTTTGATATTATTAATAATCTGGGTAAGGGCAGACACTGTTTGCACCCTCTGGAATGTAGCAGTAGGTCCTTCGCAGTCTTCTGCTCTGTGAATTCACAAGATAACAAGTATGTCACTTTGCTGACCTAAAACCATAAAAAAGTGTGTAAAATGCCACAAACTTCTCATCACTCTAAGATTTCTACACAACCCCATTACTGCACTGTCTGACTCTGATATAATCCTGCATCTGTTTATTCTCAAAATAAAAGCCATATTAAAAAGACAGGTTTTGAAGTATCTTTGAAGCAGGAAGCAGTGATGAAGATATCTTTTGAAGAGAAGGTAGAAGGTAATAAAATCACCAGACAAAGGGAAAAAAAAAATTAAATTCATGGGAATATCAGAAAAGCAGAAGACTATCAGCTAAAGAAAAAAAAAAGAGAGGATGAAGACCTTGAGAAAATTAAGTCAGGCAAGAAAGAGTAAAGAGGTTGAAGAAAAAAGGTCCTGAACCAAAATCAAATAAGTAAATTAAAAGAACATTTTTGTCCAGTGGGTTCTGTATCAGGAACAAACTAGAAAGCAGGCAGAAGAGAAATTTAGGCTAAAGAAAGAAGAGAAACCCTAGAAGTTAGTACATTAAATGTTAGAATTTAATTTTAACCCTAGAAGCTAAAATACATTACATGAGCAATAATTAAGGTCTAAACATTAACAAAACTCAAAAAATAGTTATAATGACAGAACTTAGATATATGAAGAAAAATAGAATTCCATTTAACAATGCATTCATTTCCTATTTGCATGTTGAATTGTAAACCAGAAATTAATTAAAATGTGTCTTTATTTCCTGTGTATGATAGAGGATTACTGACAAAGGAAATAAACTTTTTGTCCATGAAATGTCAGGTCTAAAGCTTTCCAGCAGAAAACACAAATATAAAAAGTCTTAGCAAAGCTGAAGGTTGTAGGGATCTGCTAATATGCATTTGCTTGGAGAGCATTTTAAAAGGAGTGATTCTAAAAAGTCACAAGAAACATTAAGCTCAAGAGCAAAAAAAAAGTTTAGAAATTCTTAATACTTCTAACACCCATCCATAGTGAATATATTTGTAACATCAAAAAGTTTTTTTCAAACAATATCTCTTTTACTGTCATGTCAGGATGTATTTTGTGCAGTGGTGCTGCTACCATGAATTTGTGAGGAGACTGAAGACACTATGTAATGTTGCAAGCTCAATGTAAAAGACAAAGATTGTTCTCACTCCCAAGAAAACTCAATCACAGTACTTCACATGAGGTAAAAGGAGGACAACATTTCCACAAGTGGAGGAAAAAACAGCCCGACTTGGGTAAAGGATCTAAATTGTTTGATTCACAGGAAAACAAACACTTCTCTGTGAGAAAAAATGTGTTAGCCTGCATCCTCTGATCTGGAAAATAGCAGGTGTTTTCAGTTTCTATATATCAACTACCACTGTAGCTGGAAAAATATCAGAGCTGTTGACTGTTGAGGGAAAAGAGTGCATAATTAATAGTGTGTTTTCAGATTGCTGTTTCTCCTCACTTTCCTGTAGAAATGGTAAATGCCAGGTAAAATTTAAATTTTTTTTTGTGCTCTGTCACCTCATTTCCCCTTTGCTGGCATTTCCTTTCAGCATGAGCCTCTCAATCCAACTCTCAGTTTCCAAAAAGCCGTTGTGGCTCTCAGCAGCAGCAGCGACAGCAGCTCTCCTCTGCCTTGCCTTTGCCTCCTCCATCCTCCCTCCTGGTGTGCAGCCAGAGGAGCTGGGCAGCCCAAAGGAGGAATGTCTGTGTGTGTCAGTAAATCCCCAGGAGCACTGGCTGAAGGAGCAGAAACAAAGACAAGTTGGTAGCCTGCACCAGCCTGCGCCAGTCTCACCTGTTGTAAAGGTCCCAGCCATTTTCATCTGTCTTGGTTAAAGTCTCCCTAAAGCCTCCTCGGCGCTCTGTGATGCTGGTGATTAGAGTGGTGTGTTATGCTGGCAGTACTGAACTGCAGCCCCACTGTTCAGGTTTCTGCACTGGGATGGAGCATTCTGAGTGCTCTCATGCAGCTGGCTGCACAGAGGTCCCACACTATCCCTCATCTAGGCCATCGTGTCATAAATGTTAAAAAACCCCACCTGCTTGCAGATCCTGGGGCCTGGGAAAAAACATTATCCTTATCTTTGATCCTTTTCTTATAATGGAAGATAAATTAGATGGTTTGTCCTAAATCCTGCAGCCCTTATATACCTCAGTACAAAGAAATCTTGTTCATATCATAAAGCTTTCTCCCCCCAGCCCAGTTGCCTCCGTACTAAACTATATATTGTTATATTTAGCAACAAGAATTCCCTATTCTGTTTGGTCTGCCACTGACTAACTGTGAAGATCCTTTGCCTTCTGTTCTGTTGGATTATATGTCCAAGTACTTCAGAACTTCAGAGAGCATATTTTAGTAGAAAGTATTAAAACAAAATGCATATCCTGATATAATCTCAAACAACAAGAACTTGCATTCTTTCTTTTAGCTTTTTGTTTTTGTTTTTTTTTTTAACATCAGACGACTACAGGATTTAAACAAGTACAAAAAAAAATCCAAAGAACTAATGCTTCAAAATTTCAATTTCTTTCAAATAAACAAATACCTGAATAAAGTAGCCATACTTCATGCTTAATACCATCTACATGAAAATTGATTTTCTGGCGACTTAAGAAATTGCCAGTCATTATTTAACAAGTGACACATTACAACCCATTGAAATCAATGTAAGAATCCTGTTTTCTTCAGCAATAACTTGCAAGAGAGAACAAAGAAATAATGCTTATTGCTGCAGTAATGATGTCTTTTCAAAAGGTATTGGCACCAGGAGAAAGCAGACAAATACTTCATCATGAAGCTGATACTTACTGGACAAATGTCTAGAACATTGGGCTTTATATTATTTGCCTGGCTTATCCAGTGCTTTGAGATCACACTCTGCAATTGAATGGTATTTTATTCATGCAGCTATTGGTGTGATGCTATTTGACAATTCAGGTGAAGCAGTGCACTTCAGCAGGTTCCTGAGAGCGACCTGCGCTTTCGGGGCCCAGAGCTCACTTGCTAAACCGGCTGACAAGGGCAAAGAGCGGGGCTCTGTAAAGAAACCTGAGAGCACTTTGTTTGACCTTGAAGGGGGTCCAGGAATAAAGACACGATGGAGATGAGGACACAGGGTTAAATAGGGGGAAAAGGGGTGGATCTGAGGGTCAAGGGCCAATGGGAACATGTGTAGAGGAGGGACAAACAACTGGGAGAACCAGTAGGGTAACAGGGGTGGAGCACTGCACCAAACCAGGGCCAATGGGGATCAGGGGAAGGGAGAACATTCCAGGGAATATACAAATAAGGTAAACAAAGGCTGAACAGGGGTGGGACAACTGTACAAATCAATAAAACTCAAGATATTAATATGTGTTTGCAAAGGCCTATGGGAGGGGGGTGCTTCTCACCCTGACCTTAGAGGGGTGTTTCTCCTTGCCAGCTTCTGCCTCTCCAGTGCTGAGGTGGTTTTAAATGTTAGGCAGGTTTTTAAATGTTAGGCTCAGGAGCATGCTCAAGGTTTTTGCTCTGAAAGTCAGCACTAGGTGTGGCCTGACAATGCATGGAAGAGAGTCTAACATAAACCAGCTTCCTGTGTTTTAATTTCCATTGACACCTGATCAGATATACTTATATGCAGGATGTGGAAAGGCATAGAATGTAAGTTTGCATGTAGTCCCAGTGATTAGCTTGTCACTCAGGACTGAAATCCTGGCAACATGAGAAATTTTTCAAATCAGTTGCAGTAATAACCCTACTTATTCACACAGATGTTCTGTAATCATCTTGAATGCTCCCAGGATGAATGACTTCCAGCAGTACCATCGGGAATTTTGCAAAACTAAGAGGTATGGGAACACCTTTGAGTTGATATGTGAACAATAACAAACTTTTCTTCCTAATCATTAATAAATAAATTCTCAAATGTTATTTTCATATTCTTGTCATAGTAAATGTTACTTTTTAAGATAAATATAATTCAATTCCATCCCCTGAACTGATACATCTTTAATTCTGTTTTGGATTTATTTTTAATAAATTAATTCATTTCTATAAAACTGTAAGTCTTTGCTCAAAGAACATACAAATGCAAATTCAAAACTTTGAGATCTGTTGTTGACTCTCTTACAGCAGTGGGCTTGACAGCAGCTTTGACTTGTTAGAGAAAAAGCCCTTCAAAGTCTGCTTATATATACACCCCTCAAAACAATCATCTACCAATTAAAGCAAATATGGAGTAGAAAAATTGCTTGTGCTCTTGAAGTAGTCTGTTACTTTCTATCAGCTCAACTGGATTTTAGTTGTGATGGCATGAATAAGGAGAAAAAGGAAACAGTTTCATTAGATAATCTTAAAAATCAACATGCCACTTTCCTAAAAATGTTGTGAGGCTATAGATATTAGCAATAAAATTAAAGGACAAATAACAGTTAGATAATCATAGCTAATGGTCTAAATCCTGGGATCAATGAATAGCACTCAAGTTTTTCCTTTCTTTCCCACTCAATATATTGCTCAATTTTTTTGAGAATATGCAAATCAGATAATGGGTTGTTAATTTTTTTATTGATGATGACACCTAAGCATAACAAAATTTTAAGGTTTTTTAATTTAATTTTTTTTTCAATATTAGAGCTGATGGGACAATGAAACCTCTCAACAGTGTTTTAGGAGAAAAGACAATTTTAGAAGTCAGATTTTCATCATCACTTTTATTCTAATTTTAGTAAAATTATTATTTGAAGACAGCATAAATTACAGTTTCTTTTGTCCAAAAATCATAGAATCATAAAGTAGTTGCATTTGACTGCTTGAATATAAATTTAAATGTATGGAAGTCTGAGATGTGTATAAAAAACCATCCCACAGGTCTTTTCCTGATGCACTGGTTCTTTCCTGCTCAAAAGAAATGAGAAGTTGAAAGTGCAGTCTATAACCTGATTCTTTACTGCTTCTCAATTCTCATAAGAAGCAAAGATATAATGCTATGTGGAACACTAGTATAATATATTTTGTGCTTGTTTTATAAAATATTGTATGTCTGCTCCCTCTCACCATTTCCCATCACCCTTCTGAAAAACTTCCTACTCTGCTCTACACCTCCCATCATCAACTTGCAGTTGTAGAGCAGTACATCAGAAAGAATGCCCTGATTTTTCTATTCTGAAGGCTGAACAAGCCAAGGTCCCCAGTCTACTCTTCAAGGACATATTCTCCAGCGTCCTCACCACCCTGGTGATCTTTCTCCAGTGTATAAATGATATCAGTGTGCCTGCTCTGTGTGTGTTTCCATATATGTTTCCATGTGCACTCATCAGAACTTTGTTCTCAGCCTCATTTGTCATTTAACCTTAACTACCAGATTTAGTGACCTCTAATAATTTTTGAAACACATCTATTCAATTCACACATGATCTGTTACAGATCTGTTGGCTACTTTCAGAGCCAACCATGGATCTATAGACCTGCTTCTCTGCACCTGCCCTGTCAGATATTTGGGAAATGGCACTTGTATTGGCTCAAAGAAGTGAAAAAGGAGGAGTTATGCTTCCTGTACAAAATTGGGTTGAGGAAGGTTTATATTAGATATTTGGAAAAGATTCTTCATCCAGTGGGTCATTGGACACTGGAACAGGAAATGGTCAGAACAGCGAGCCTGACAGAGCTCAAGAAGCATTTGGACAATGGTCTCAGACACAGGTGGGATCCTGGGACTGCCCTGTGCAGAGACAGGAGTTGGACTCGATGATACTTGTGGGTCCTTTCAACTCAGGATATTTTGTGTTTCTGCACTCCATATTTGGATTTAACATGTAGCTTACTTTTTTGTAGGTCCAGCTCTAAAAAACCAACTCCAATGCTTCCTCCTGTAAGGCTCCAATGTAGTACATGGGTCACCCAATTACATACCAGTTTTGATCATTTCATGCAGCCTTTTCACCTACTGATGCTGTTTCCTTCATGTGCCTTTTAGGCTGCTGTGGTTATAATATACACATAAATATTTTTCACTCCTTTCTGCCAGTGGATCTCCTCTTTCTTACAGCCAAAGTTTATAAGGGTCAGCACATAAGCCATTTGTCACTGGCAAGGTCATTGCTGTTACTGTCACCAAGGGAAAGCTCTGAACTCAAAGTTATCTTCTGCTGAAGTGCCCGAATCTGTACGAGATGTGTTCTCAACAGGGCTCAGTAGAGAGGAATGGTCCTTCTGCCTGCTAGTGCCACTCCCCTCAGGGTACATTGTCCTCATTTCCCATTCTGCCCATCAGGATCCCCCACACCTGAAAAAGAGAAAGAGACTCAGGCCCTTTTCCACAAAGCTGCCTTCCAGATAGACAGGCTGCAGCAGGTACTGGTTTATGGAGCTATTCCTCCCCAGGTGCACAATTTTGCATTTACTTTTTTTGAACTTCTTGATGTTCCCATCAGCCCATTTGTCCAATCCCACTTGTAAGGTCCCTCTGAATATTAGCCTTGTCCTCCAGCATATCAGCTTCTGCCCTCAAATCTGTCTGATCCTATTGACTAGATTTTAAAAGGTCATAGTTTTGATTTTTGGGAGATATTAACTGTAACCAGCTGCCAGCTGGAGTTTCTACTGCTGATATTACCCTTTGATTCCAATAGAAAAGCCAATTTTTGATTCACCTCCACTCAATTGCCCATTTACTGAGTTCTTATTTGACCAATTTAGCTCTAAGGTACTCTGGGGGAATATGTCAAAGGCCTTGATGAAGTTAAGGTACACAACATCCACTCTTTCCTCCTTCTTTAGAGAAGGATCTAGGCATCCTAACAAGGATGGTGAATTATGATTTTTCCCTTGAGGTAGATGTTAAGGATAAGGTAGATGTTAAGGATAAACCATCTTGATTGTATTCCTGAAATATTTACATGATTTTTTGGAGAACTATATATATTTGCAATGGGCAAACTCTGGAAACTACAGTATCTGAGGGAATGTGCCAGATATGATTGAAAAGACTAGGGGATAAACAAGCAATTCCTCTTTACTGATAGCTTCTTAAACAAATGAAAAACTACCTACCTTTTATATAGTTATTGTTATTCACCTGGTTCATAAAAATAAAATGGGGAAAAAAAAGAAATGATAAATGAGTAGAATTTCTTTCATGTGGACATACTCCCAGTGGCAATGGAAACCTGTCTAGTTTTGACTGAAACCAGTGGTTTCACGGTTTTTGGAATCCATACAGAAATCAAGATCTAGCTAATCACAAGATGTTCAAGACTTGCAAAATGATAATGCATTCTCATTGATAGAAACTCAGAATGTTTTTTGTTTTCAAATATTAACTAAAGATATAGAAAAAGTGACTGTTTTCCAAATATAGCAATATCTTTTAAAGTTATTTTTTATTTATTTATATGTTGTTTCCATGATTTCTCTAATTACTTAGAACAGCGCTCTATAGAAAGTGTATTTCCTTTAAATTGTTCTGGAATTTCAAATTCTTTTCAAAGCCTACCAAATTAAATGAAAACGGGCTTTACATCAGAGTCATATAAAGTAACAATATTTGAAAATGTTGTAGGTAGGACTACAAGTGATGTACTGCACAAAGGTTTGATCTTTCTTGAAAAGTAGGGAGATGCATTTAATTTGCAACACTAAAATCTGAAGAGGCACTATTTAAGAACAAAGGATATAAAAAGGATCCAATATATGCCAACAAGTCACTCTAGGAGCCTTATTCCTTCTTCTAGAAAGACGACATTAATTAAATCTGATTTTTCTGATAATGATGGACTAGTCCTGGCTAAGAGCCAAATGTCTACCCAGCTGCTCACTCAGTCCCCTCCTCAGTGAGACATGGGGACAAAACCAGGGAGATTGCTTAGCAGTTATGTTGTAGGCCAAACAGTACATTAGTCTATTGACATTAAAATAGATTTGAGTAATAGGGAATGAAGACAACCATTAAAGCAATGTCTTAAAACTCAGTGTCAGTCCTTCACTCCAGACTCCTCTACCCTGCCCCTGAACAGCACAGGGAGGAACGTGTGCAGAGGTGAGTTAGAACATACTATTGTTTCTCTACCACTCCTTCCTTCTCACACATTCCTCTTTTCCAGTGTGGTCCCTCCCACCATCTGAACTCCTTCAGGTAAAAATTCTGTTCCAGTGTGGGCTCTCCACAGGTTGCAGTTCTTCAGGAAGTATCCATCTGCTCCAGAGCAGAGTGCCTTCGTGGGCTGCAGGGAAATACCTGCTTCCCCATGGTCCTTCTCAGAGGCTGCAGGGAATGCCAGCTCCAGCACCCAGGGCACCTCCTTCTCTCCCTCCTTCCCTGACCTCAATGTTCACACTGTTGTTTATCAGTCTTTTCTCCCCCTACTCCACCACCTGTCCAGCATTTTTTTTCTTTTTCTTAAACATATTTTTGCAAAGAAACAGGAAAACTGTCCTGTGGTTGGCCCAATACAGCCAGCAGGAATGGGCACTCACTTCCCACTTCACACTGTCCCTCTGCTTCAAAAATCTTTGCTACCTACACCCAGTACAGTGGTAATTCTGTTTAACCAAGCACTGGAACAGAAACAGGGCAGGATGCTTATGCTTAGGGATTCAGATAGGCAGTGGAATTTCAGGAAGTATCAGGCAGATAGGTGCACATGTATCTGTATGTCCCTCCATAACCTTGTAATTCAGGCACTAAGTCCTTTAGGACATGGATGAATAATATAATAGAAAGCACTGCATTGTCTAAATAATCATTTTGAAGGGATGCCAGGCAGGCATTTACAGACAGTTATTTCTACTCCTTAATCATTATGGGAAACAAATACATAGCCATTTCAAAAATCCTTTTTAAATAAAACCCTATTTTTCAGTGCTTTGCCTGTTGTGGGACATTAGTTGTTTGGCTTAAATAAATAAGCTTTAAACACAATGAGTCACTTTTTGTTATAATATTATGTGGTTTAGTATGCTGATTGTTCAGCTCTGTTTGCTTTATCTGAGAAGCTGCATTTGTTGAAGCCTTATGCCATAAGCTGGGGACCTTCACCTTGATATGCTTTCTGCTGTAATAGAGTAAATTTTCTTAACAATTTTCCAAGAAACTGGTATGGGGCTGTGTTTTGGCTTTTGTATGAAAAAATTGTTGATAACACACTGATGTTTTAGTTGTTGCTGAGTTATGATTAGTCCAAATCTAGTACTTTAGTTTCCCAGGCTCTGCCTTAGAGCAGGTAGACAAGAAGCAGAGTTTCTTACAAACCAGAGCTAAGGGGGGAGAATAAAAATGTTAGCAGAAGCTGCAACTCATCACCATGATAGAAGTTAATTTCCCACCTGAATGGAAAGAAGAGAAAGAATCCAATAAACTATTAGAGGACCCCAGACCAAAAATCACCACTGAAATAAAAAGGTGTGTGGAGCACATGTGTGGGATGGGTGCATACAGAAATGCAGGGATTTCTTTGTTCTGGGTCCCTTTCTGGAGACACCCAGCTTGAGCTGACCTACTGATGTACCACACTGTTAAATTATTTCTTTTTTATAAAATCTGATACCTGAGACTCCACTGCAGGAAATACAGGGCTGAGCCTGAAGAAAGAAGAATCCCATCTGAACATGAGCATGTGAATGAGAAGTTGGAAGGGGCTGCTATTGGCTCCTTGGAACCACTCACTGTGAAGGGTCTCAGGCCCCAGCAGCTGCAATCTTCAGTGATGGTGCAGCTCCCTGAACTGTGTAATGTTGGGACTGTGACTTCTCCCTTAACATTGCTCTCCTGCATTATTTCATTTTAAATTCTGGTATGAATGATGTTACATAGCTGAAAAAAGTGCAGTACATTCAAACTGAGTCTTACATATATGTGAATGTAAAGTTTGTATATGTAGAGCCTCCACATTTTTTCTTCCTCAAGTTAGATGGCAGATTTAAGTGAGAGCAAGCTAAAGATCTGAAGGAGGAAAATGAACCACTATCTGAAAAAAACTAAAAAGAGGGATAGGAGGCAGAGGGAAGGATGGGAATCCTGCTGCATCTGTGTAATAAGGTGTTTACAGCCTTTCTTTTGTGAAACACATTTCACTGCAAATCAAAATCCCTGTTATTCACACTGAGGGCAAGGGAACTTTCATTTCAACTTTTATTCAATGAAACACCCACTTTCAAGCATACACCTATATTAGTTCCTGTTCAGTGAAACAAACAGAGCTAAAGATAACTCAATGTAAACATCCATTTGAACCCTGCTGACTTCAGTGAGAAGTTAGTTTGCACTGGAATTGTCAAGTTTGATGACTCCATAACATTCATGTCAATATCTTCAATTTATAATACTTAGAAATGTAGCCCATACTTTTAGTAGTATTTAGAATAACTGAAGTCAACAGAATGCCCTGTGACACTCATCATCTTCAGTGGCTTAATATTATGACTAAAAGTGAGTACTCTCCTAGAGAGACACTAGTTCATTATTAGGAAGACATACTACAGTTCAGAGTTGCCTTCAAAGATTCAGTAGCCTTTTTTTTCATAGATTTCAATAATTTTACAGTCCATATTCTGAAAAATGCACCATTATGTAACATTATTCTATGGATGGAAAATATGGGACGTACATGACCATTGCGCTTTTCATTTTCACTTGCAGAAATGTATTTATTTATATCAGATTTACCGACCTCCACATTATATTTTAGTTTTCTAAATCCTTTCTCTTCCTATTTGACTTTGATGTTTAATGCATAATAGATATAGATGATAAAAAACCACAAACTAATCACCCCATTATGGAATTCATATGTGACTTCACAAGTACAAATTTCCCTCTATCCAGGTGTAGTGATTGTGAGTGCATTAACTTTCTTTATCTGCCATTTGCAGCCTTACCTGGAAGGCCTGCCTACCCATGCATTCTGTGTCAGTTTTTTCTGGGAGCTCTGTGTGAGCCCTAGAGCAGACCACCAGCTCTGGCTTGAGCTGCACCTCAGCTGTGCCTCTGCTTAGCCCTGTGCCCTGTTGCCCCAATCTTTCTGGAAGGACCCCCAGATCTGCCTCCTGTATGATGACTCTGGCCTTTCCTGGACTCCTGGCTGAACAATTTCTAAAACAATTTCCCACCTGAGGAATCTGGTTCCACAAAAATGCTGTTTTCCTTGGAAACAAGCTGGATTTTCTGCATCTTTTATGGAAACCAGGCAGACAGAGAGGTTTCCCCTCCACCTCTAGCAAGCCAGCTGGCACAATGGTGGGTGAGGGGCTGCCTGCCCCTCTCTCTGGACTTTATGGTTGTCATGGCTGCCCAGCTGCCCTGCTTCACACCTGGCATCCCTTGGCTTCCTGGCTAGCTTTCCACCTGGGTAGCCAAATCCCTGTACAAAAGTTCTTGAAACATGCTTTATGCAGTCTCAAAACAATCAAGTTTTCTGAAATCAAGTTAGGCAATAAAGAAAAATTTTCCTTGTTCCCAGTGAGAAAAAGGGAAATAAAAAAGTAGAAAATTGTCAACAAAACAAAAATTGCACTTTGATTACCTCTTTAGTTTTCACAGACGTCTCTGTGCAAAAATAAAAAAAGAAAAAAAAAAAGAGACTACCATGGCAACATTACTTGTATTAGCAAATATAAAGGACTTTATAAGCCATTTTTCTTTTGCTTAGGCTATTTAGACTTTTAGTCTATTTATCATTTTCTTTTTTTTCTTTCCTTAAAAGGAAAAGAGAAAAAAAGTCACTCTGAAATGTTGCAAAGGTTCAGGACAATCTTTTCTAGGCTTGAGATTTAGTGTTGTCATTAAGTGAAATTAGGAATATATTTAGCATATCTTTATGTAGCTTTCTGTCTCTCAGCACCAAGGAATTAGGATATTTGTTTTATTTGTTCAGAGTTATAGCTTTTATATAACTAAAAATAAATGCATGCACACTCGATGTACAAACACCGAATTCAACTTCGGCAAGGGGCCAGCGCCAGATCTGAACTTTAATGCAACTCCCAGGCCAATGGGTAAAGGGTGCTGGGGGGGAGGATCCAGATGAAGTTTTTCAGAACAATTAAGGCCTGTTAGTGCACTAAGGGCACTGAAAATGAGTCTCAGTCCAGGGAGGTTTCCAAAGAGCTGTTATGTGAACTCTCCTACAAACACTATTTCCACCTTGACCTTTGGCATATCTCATTACACAGAGAAATCTGAGATTCCACAGAAGAGTGAGGCCAAAGAGCTTTTCACAGTAGAGAGCTGTGATGGGAACACTCCCCAAAGCAGCCTTTGCACACAGACCTCCTTTCTCTGTGGTACCTAATGTGAGATAGACACTGGGTTGGTAAGACCTTTAAGACTGAATTGTCCACACATTTTGTTGAAGTACACATGCAGAAATCAAGAAACAGATTTTCTCTCTCTTAAAGTACGTATTATTAGAGCAGAACTTAAACCAGTAATTTCTTGAGAGAAAAATCCTTGATCTCATGAGTGAGAAAATTAAAATAAAAATTAATTTACGAACATGCCCTCTATCTGTTATTGCTCACACCTATAGATCTGATGCAGACTTTTTCAAATTCAATATCATGACTTTCCAATTATAAGGAAATCCACAATATTTCCTGTGAATTCAAGATATTTTTATTACTATTAGTATTGTCATTAGCATCGGTATTATCATTAGCATTATATTTTTCTCCCCCTGATTATTCTCCCCATCTCACTGGATAGGGATGGAGGAATTAGTGAGACACAGTATGGTACTTAGTTAGTGTCTAAGTGTTAGGGGTTAAACCAGTCAACTAGTCAACCATAGTAAAATAATATCTTCTTAAACCAGAAGTCAGCAGCTAGGACTGGGACAAGCAAAATCTCTGCTGTTTAATTACATCCTTTCCACAGCATTCAATGCATATGCAGAATCTCTAAACAAACCAATTAGCTATAACATTCACCATGTTTTGAATTTCAACTCCTCTTCCTTGAAAGTTCCCCAAGAGTGTTCTCTACTAAGCAAAGAAAAAAGATATTAGGTGGCTATTTCTGGATGTTTTGAGAAGCAGCAGTCTCAGGCAATTATTTGAGATCATGTCATTGCCACCACAAGTTAGCTTCTAGGCCAAGATCTCTAAGAACTTAAGAATGTCTCTAAAAGTCCAGATTAAAGGTCGACTGAATCCAGTGGTGAGTCCAATGAATGCTTGGGAAGAACATTAGACACAGAAATTGTGATATTTCCCTAGGACACACTCCTACTCCAGGTAATTAATTCAGAGCTGAGAGGCTACAAAGCTGTCCTAGGCAATAGTGTTTACAGTCCGTGTAGAAGCCATGGTATGAGAGCAAAAGCTGAATTCTGGGTTTTTTCTCTGCTTTTTCCAGTGTGCCCTTTTCTATGAAAGCAGTGCTGACAGGTGACACACTTGGTGCCATCTTCTTCTAATCTCAGCATGGGCTGTTACCTCAGAGCTGAGCTTTGGGCTCCTAGTCATCCTGAAGAGATCTGGATGAGGTTACTACCTCAGAATTTTGTTTGGTAATAAATACCTGCCTGCCCCCTAACATCCTTCTAGGAACTACCTCTCTCTTTTGACTGGCTGCTAAGAACCAGTCTATCCAATTCCTTTCACACCCTCTGCAAGAATTCTTTTTTTTCATTCGATTCTCCTTCCACTCTTCTAAGTACTTCCCTCTTCTCATAAGAAGGGTGGATTACTCTGATCCTTCCTCCTTGAGTATTTACTTTTGATTTTCTCAATCCAATGAAAATTAATAAGATCAAGTGAGTCAAGGGATATAAAGGGAAAGTAAACAGTTCATTTTATGAAAGAGGAAGAAGATAATATCTGAAATACTCTGTTGGAATAATTTCACCTCATCAGTCCAAATTCTAACAGATTAGCAGATGGTAAGAGCATTCTAAATGAGTGCAAATCTGTCCTTTGTGCTTTTAGGATCCCAGGAACACAATATTTATTCTAATGGTAAATATACAGAAAATTTTGGAAAAAAGGTAATAAATTATAACTATGTTACAGAACAAAACTGAAGGCACAGAAAGCTATGAATTTTAGAATCCCTGGCTCTGATGAAATTTTAAAATTAAATCTGATATGACATTGAGTACTGCACTCCTTGTCCAGATTTTTTTTCCCAAAACTTACACAGAAAGAAAATCCTGAATTATTTTAAATTGAAATAACTTTACAGGCTTTTTGAATTGGATTTTCTTTCATTTAACTTGGTCTTCTGGCTTAAACTCCCACACATTCTAATTCTGTAGAATATGACACTCCCACCTGTCCCACGGACACAGAGGTTTTCCTGTTTCTCTTTCCTTCAGATACAGACAGTTGGATAACTTTGATTCTTATGAAAATCTTACTTTTTAAAAAAATCTGTAATAAGTGTGAATACATTTCATACTAAGGATTTATTGTATCAATCTCATTTTCTCTGTTATCTCCTTCCTCATCTACAGTGTCAGTACAAGCTGACCCAATGGAAATCACTGAAGTTACATGAATATTATCCTTGTACTGGTCAAGAGAAAGAAGCCAGTTTAGTAGACTAAATGAAGGAAAGTAGATTAAACTGAAGTGGAGAATCTGAATCTATAACAAAGACTTGTTGGAGAAAGCACTTAATGATGTAAAGCTCTACAAATGAGAAATTAGGATGTGTAGGAATTCAAAAGTAAGTTGACTCTTAAGAGGCAGATAAACATTTTAGAGAGGTGAAGAGCACAGCTTTTAGTGCTAGATGCATTAATTCATTCAAATAATTGAGTAAAGCCCTGCTCAATAAAACTGTTTATTATGCACTTGCTGAATTCTGGGTATGTTTGGCAGTGAGTTTGATTTGGTTTTGTGTAGTTTTGTTTTGTTTTTTTTTGGTAATGTTTGGCATTTAGTCTGAAACACCTGAATAGCCTCATTGTAATGAGATGACTGCTATTAGCTATATGTGGTGCTGCATACAAATTCTAGCTGAAAGATCCAGCTCCCTGCTACTGCTAGAAGATTAGACAGTTGGAACACAGCTGAGAGTTGCTTCTTCCCAAGCTCACCAGCAGCATAGTTTCACGGATTTTATCACTAAAATGCACAATAATGTACAGTGAAAACACCAGAGAGACTTAACATCTTTAAGCTGTTAGTATATGCACAGGAATTAGGAGAAAATCTTGTATACACAGAAGCTGACCTACTTACATATAGCAGTCTATGTTAAATTTCAAAAAGCACATTCTGCTGAAGGCATTATATTCCTTGGAAAGTAATGGTACCTCTTCTAAACTGTTTTTCATTTATTCTTTCTGAGAGGGCTCTTTTCCACTGTGTTTGTGTATGATACAGCAGTTTTTGTAACAGAGATGGCTCCGAACTGTTGCCATAAGTTATATAGAAAACAGAGATACAGAGGAAAAACAGCAACAGAACACAGCTTTGAAGATATAGTCAAATTTTTAAAATAGGATCAGGTTTGGAAATACACATTTATGGGTACTGTTCGGGAATTAAACTTAAGAAGGAAAGTGTGTTGCAGAGTTGTCATGACAGGTTGCCATGATGATCACAGATAAACTTGTGGGCCACAAAACTGAAGGAGGTTGCAACAATGCCAGCACTGCTGGAGACTGCCATGATTACATATATCTATAATTCTACCCTGCTGAATTTGGCAGATTCTAACAGCACATCAAAGGGAAAAAAGGTATGACCAAGGACAATGAATAATGAATGAATAAAGTAAAAATATAGGAGTCAAAGTGTTAAGAAAACATGGCAATTTATCACTGAATCCTAAATGACATGCCCAACACTGTGATTTGACTGTCAGACATAAACAGTAAGATTGGAATTGTTTTGAATGACCAAAAATTTCAAAAGCCCATTCAAAATAAAAGAGCTATATATAATTATTTTACTCATTTTCATTTTGTTTTTATTTAAGGATACAATTTCATATATTTATGAGTCTTCCAAAGATTGCATTTGCCTCTTTTTGCTACTCCATGTAAAAGAAGAGCCAACACAATTGGACCTCAGCATCCAGGGGAGTGCTGTTTCCCAGTGTGGTCAGAGCTGGCTCCAGCCCACACAGAGCTGCTGGTTCCTTCTGCCTTGGTCAGATGGGTGCAGCTCTGCAGTTCATTTCTGTGGGTCCAGTCAGCAGCACTTCCTACGGAGCAGCTCTTGCAGAGAAACCCGGCTGTGTCCCTCGCCACTGGCTGATCAGCAGGAGGTTACTGCTGAGGAACACTGTAGTCTGGTTTCCTGGACCTGAGAGTTTGAGTCTCTGAACTCAACTTCTTCGAGATGTTTTAGGTTCAGGAAAACCTTGTTCTCACAGACTTGACATAAACATTACTAATGTTGTTATAACGAAAGTGATGTTTTGCATTCCTCTCTCTGAGATAGACTTCTCTCTGTCTTTCAGTTCTAAGCCAATAGGATGAGGAGTTCTGACACTCTTCTACCCAGTAAGATAGCCTGTACTTGTAACTATATAAGGAGGTGAATTGTTTAATAAAGTTAGAGTCAGATACATATTATAACAAAATCTTGATGTCAGTCTATCTCATCACCCACAATGACAGAACACAGACACCTGCACTCTGCAGAGCGATCTCCACGCTTTGTGCCAAGTGGATAATCCACTGCTTTAACCCCATGGAACACCAAGGCACTTACCCAGCTATCCTGCCAGACTGTGGACACCTGCAGGAGCTGGTGTCCTGCTCATCAGCCAGTCCACACTCGAACTTTGCTAACAACTGAGAAAAACACACAGTTGGACTCACCTCCTGGGTCAGATGCAGAAAGGGGCTTGAACATGCATTTCTAGTGCCATTACTACAAATGTGTATTGTGCTGTTTATTTATCCACAAGCATGTGAGCAGGATAACACTGTAGTGGTACCAGGAACCTGTGTTTGGGCAGCTGAGTCATCCTGCTGTATTTAGGTATCTACAACATAAATGATTACACGGGCCCAGGTATCTAAGCTCCTGTTAGAGTCAACAGCCTTCTAGCCAATACAGTCAATAGAGAAAGAAAGCTGTTCAGCTCTCCCAAAGCAGATATCTACTTTAGAAGGAGATAAATAGATCCCTAGACTCCACTGACTGTGCTGGATACATGAGATAAAACAAGAACTCAATTCTCATGTTTCATCCAGAAATTTGTCATGAAAAAGCTCCTGTTTGGCTTTTCTTGGGTTTTTTTGGGGGGATTTGGTTTCTTTTTTTATTGTTCTTTTGTTTTGTTTTGTTTAATTGGGGGCTTTTTATTTGTTTTGTTTTTGTTTTTTTTTCCTAAAGGAGAAAAAATACGTTTAAAATCTGGTATCAGTTGAAAAAAATTGTCTATGCTTTCAAGTCTTCATATTATAAACTACATCATGCTGTGCTCAAGGGCTTTGATTTTCCAGTCTTCTAGAATGGACATCTGAAGAATGATAAAATTTTAACAAGGCCATGTATGAAAAAATAATTGTTCCTCTATATGGAATCAAGAATTTCAAAGTATGTAGGTCTCATTCTTGTGGAATCAAGATGTGTCAAAGTGCACATTTTATAATTCACTATTTTTCTCAGCTTGTCTAAACAAAACCTAACCTTTGTTGGTTTAATAAATGGTATTCCTTTTACCACCAAAGTTATTACAATACTGCCATAACTTCTATCGGATCTGGTAGATGTAATAGGCAAGTACAGCTGACTGAAATTCGAAATGAAACTTCAGGGGTTTAAAATCAACAGATGACTGAATCAGGAATGAGTTAAGACTTCAGAATTTTTGGATACAGTTCCATTATGAGAAGTTCAATTGTTATTAGGCCATTACTAGATTTAATTAATAATCCATAAATTGGTTTTCATCCTTATTTTGTTATTATTAATCCTAGTATTACTTAGCATGTAGTTGTGTCTGTGGCACAAATGTCTGGGGGACATTTTTAAATTTTAGAAAAGGAGAGGAGTTATTTTTATAAAGAAGGAAGTGTTTGGGTTTTTTTCCCAGCAAAATTAGGATTTCCCATTTTTACTGGAAATAGCCTATTTTCCATCGGCTTTCAAAAAGTATTGCAAAAAATATATTTCTAGGGAGTTAATGAAGTATTATACAAATTCAGTTTACAAGAAATAGTTCTTTTATATAAAGAAATGACTGCATTTTTTCATTTTTATGAAAAGTCACTTGGCACAAGTTGACTACCAGAACAAAGAAAGGGGAAGAAAAAGATTTTCAAGTAGTTTGAAAATACAAGATACACACAGATAGGAATTGGGAAGTAAAGTTTTGGAAATCTTGTTTTACTCATCTTCTGATAAATATGAAACTATTTTGTGGAGTTTATAAATTCTATTAATCTTTCCACTGACTTTAAAACCTGCAGCTGGTCTTCCATGTGATGTGCACACCAGAGGTGTGAAGCTGTGTAATTATGAGCAGTCTTTGAATAGAAGTTTAGTGAGTTAAGGCAGAATGACTGAGCACCAAATGGCGTGGAAAATTCTATTATTGTGTATTTAGTTTTGGGTATAGAGCTTTTACCTGCATTCAGGTTTAGAGGCTAGGTGTCCTCCTTATACCACTCATCAAATTAATTCATTTTTCACGGAGATCCTTTCTTTTCTGTTACTTCACTCCCTGGGTGCAACCACACTGCAGGAGGTTACTGCTAGTGATGTAGCTTTGTTAGAAAATTTCTTTAAAAAAATCTGATGTACCAGGAATAGAGAGAAAAGCTTTATAAGTATGTAATCCAAGAACCAGCTTCAGATTTTAAGCTGTAACAGGCCTCCATTTGCATTTAAAAACCTCATTCACATTCAAAGACCTAATCAGAATAAGGAAGAGAAAAGAATGGCTAAAGGTTATAAAATCACAGTTTTTTAGTGCAGTTTCTAATTTAATTACAAGGGGAAAAAATGGAATTGCTCCTCTAAACCCAGGCATATTTCTGGTGAGATATGAGGAAAAAGCAGAAGCAGTGCAAAGGTAAGGGTTATCTCTGCTTTCTGTTTCTTAGTGGAAAAGTACAGGCGTCACATTTGTTCTGATTTCAGAGAAGATATGTTAAAATTGAAAAAGAGTCTGAAACAATACTTCTTAGTTATGAGCTACCCTATTTGAGGATTGCAAGTATTCACATCTGCCAACCTTCTACAACAACTCTTTTGGAGGCTGTTTCCCTTGTCTTGAAGGAGGTTTTCATTTACATTTTACTGTTTTCTCACATTCTAATCCTCTGTAATTTTAAATGTAATTTTAGGGTGATTTTAAATTAAATTTTAGAGTTATGACATTCTTTGAAGGCTGGATGTTTAATTTCATGGGGTTGTTTACAGAGTGGAAAACTCTTGGACAGTATCCTATTCTGGATATTGTCTCTGTTTTCAATCAGTTTAAAATATTAGGGTTTTATGGAACAGTTATTTTTGTCAGGTGAATAGTTGTTTTTATTGCATGAATCCTTCAAACCCATCCAAACACAAAACCTAACCACTTACATAACACCATGCACAAAACACCCTTTTCTGCTTTGAAAAAAGGAACATACATAAATTTGTTTTATGAGGTTTTTTTCCCTTCCCCCTTTTTTTTTTTTTTTCAATACTGTAGATTTGAATTTGTAAATTTAGACTCTAATGCATGTTGACAGAGAAGCAAAATTTTCTTTAGATTTTTTTTTTTGATGATGACTAAGAATGAGGTAGGTAGATTGCTAAGACAGCTGATCCCCAACTCATAACAGTCTGAGCAATGTCTGTGATTGGTTTTATCTGGACAATGTAATTATTTTTTGTCTTTCCAATGGTGAGAATAATTCCTGTAGTAATAACACAAGAATGTCTTCCATTTCTCACTACTTGCAATATTAAATGACCAAAAAACTAAGAGATATAAAAGTCATCTGACTCTTGGTAAGTAGTGGTAAGGAGTCTCTGGATTGTTACATTATATGTTTCTTAAATTCATGAACTCTTGGTACACAAGATTCAGAATTAAAAAGACAGTCAGCAGCTCTACTTTGCACAGTCTGGTTTTGTGTTGAAGACAATTGGAATTTGCCTGTAAGTATTTCAACTAGATTTACTTAGGTATGAAAGAATTAAGCATAAAGATAGAATTCAGTTTCCTCAGAAGATCAAAAGAAATCTTTAGTAAAAGAAGATGTAGCTACACAATAATTACAGAAACACAGTTTTCCTGTTTTGAAAAGGGAATTAATTTTTTGAAATTAGAAAATTATACGTGGGATTTTCACAACTTAATTCAATTCCAGTGTTTGAAACAAATAAACCAAACCAAAGTGAAACAACCCTCCCCAAACAAACAAAAACCAAACCAACCAACCAACCCCCCCCCAAAATCCCAACCTGTTTAGGAGACAAACATTCAGTGTTTTGCAGGTTATTTTCTGTGTGCAACACATTCAGATATACAAAGTATTTAGAGCAATACTAAAATAAGAGAAAAAATTTTCTTCTTCCTTTGCCCACCTCCAGACCTTTTAACACATCATCTTTAGATATAAAAGGTTAGGCTTCAAGCTAGACGTGTTGAAAAGGTCGCACTCCAATTTCGAAACCCAAGAGAACAATGAAAGAAATGCTGGCTAGCTAGTTCTTTTGAGTTTGCTTTATAGACATGAGAGAAAGAAAAAAATGGCCAACCTTGGAAACTATTTCTCTTTTAAGAGATCGTACTTATTGGTCACCAACTCTTTACGAGCTCATTAGCCATTTTGATTCTTCAGGTTAGCAGGAATTTTCAACCTGGATCATTATTAGAATTAGAATGCTGCTATAACATCTCTAAAAATGGGCCAGGATCTTCATAGCTAAATAGCTAAATTTTGGCATTTTAAACTATATATAGAAACTGACATCTAGAGATGCAGTTCTCAGAAGTGCTGAATATCCAAACCTAACTAGTTTAATGGGAGCACTTGCGTGAGAAAGAAGTGCTCTATGAAGCTAAAATGTAATTTATTTTAACAGCACTCTTCATGCACTGTGGCACAAAATGCTTTTCAAGAAAGGCAAACTTCTTTTCTCAGTCATAACACTATAAATTCAATATGACTTTGGATTTAAAGGTGTCAAAGGTGTAAATTTCATCCAAAATGTTTAAGAATTCTTATAGGACTTCTTACAACTGTAAGGACTCAGATTTATGGTAGAAGAATGAAGAGAATGAGGAAATTGTCTTGAATGTGATGTAAGCATTTGAGTTTTTTGATTTTTCTTGTTTTTTTCTGCCTTATTATTTGTTGGCTGAGATAATCTGTCATTCCCTGGTGATGTCTGACACTGTTGGTTGTCATGTTGGTATGTTTTTATATGCTAGCATGGGTTTTTTGGGACTCTCAGGGCATTCCCAGAAGCTGTCCTTGCCTGCCCAGGCTCCCAGGGCTCCCCAGCTCTGCCCAGGGCCATCAGCCCTTGTCCCAACAACCCCAGTTGCTGCAGGGGTGATCTCCAGCTGCCCACAGCCAGATGCTGCCCCAAGGGGAACCCCAGTGGGCTCAGCTCCAGGACATGCCTTGGCAATTTGCTGCTCTGTTTTAGTGACAGATATCAGCACAGGAGCATGTAAAGAATAATTATGACAGCTGGCATGCAGTAAAAAAAGTCATGCAAAGAAAATAAAATAGAAAAAATAGTTGTAAGGTTTTACTCAGTATCTCCTGAAACAGACATAAAGGACTTGTATTTTATCAAAATGTACTTTCTTGAATCCCAGCCAGGTATGCTCTAAATAGCAAAACACCATTCTCTTTTACTGCATTACAATGGAAATTTTGGCATTAATAAATTTTTGCTGCTTTAAGGAAATTATTTATTTTAAAAGAGCTAACTGATTTTCATGGACTAGCACTTGTGTGGCTGTGTACAATATTTACTTCCAAATGCTCATTGTCAGATAAAAAGAGGGAAGAGATAAAAGTCATTGGGGAAAAGACTATTCCTTCCAATTTTTAGCCAGAGGGTGGAATCCTTGAGTTTTTTATGACACGTTCTATTTATAATTTTATTATCAAGTGAATGCATTTTTAAATTTTAATTCCTATAAAATTGAAAGCAAGAATTTAGGGACCAAGGTCTAGGCAGTAAATTTGAAGGCTCCAATTCTGTATATCTTGTTGAGAGCAATATGTCTTTATGGTTTAACCACAGCCAGTCTCTTGCTCGCTCTTCACACTCCCTATTCCTTGTCCTAGTGGAGAGAATCAAAAAGAAAAGGTACACCTCGTGGTTTTAGAAAAGAAAAAATATTTACCAATTCAAACAAAATATAAACATAATAATAAACAAACAAACAAATAAATATATTAACATCAACAACAGTAATAACAAAAATAATAGTAAAAATATTTTAAATGGGGAGAGAGTAGCAAAACTAGAAAAACAATAATGTACAACACAACACAATTTCACATCACCTGCTGACTGATGCCCATCCCATCCCTGAGCCATGGACAGTCCCCTTCCAGCTAACTGTCCCCAGTTCAGATATTGGGCATGACATTCTATGGTACAGGATATTCTTTTGGGTGGTTTGGGTCAGTTCTCCTGACTATGCTGTCTCCCAGCTTTTTGTGAAGCACCTCCCTGGCAGAGCATCAGGCACTGAAAAGCCCTTGATTTAGGATAAGCACTGCCCAACAACAGTGAGCCAAAACATCAGTGTGTTATCCACATTATTCTCATACTAAATCACCACAGTGTGGTACTAGCTACTAGGGTGAAAAACTAAGTCTTTTCCAGACAAAACCAGGATACTGTGTAATAGCCTTTGAGTCTGGATAAAAATTCTGTTCCTTCAAAACTTCTTCTGTAAATAATACAAAGAAAGGCTAGAAATTGTGTTTAGCAGTAGTGAATCTAATTCTGTGTATTAGTTCATAATACTTTGACTTTGGCCATGACACATATTTCTCCAGCCAAGGACATGATCAGTCATCTTCAATTGGTATTTTTGCCACTGACATGATGGTCTGAGGACAATGTGTTCCCATAGAATTATAGAGTAATAAGATAACAGTAAACATTTCAGCAACATAGGGATGTTCTGGCTTGAAATAAACTCAGCATGGTGAAATTCCAATAGGTCAGCCACAATAAAACTACAGTTACACATGACAATTACAATAATATGCATTTTGGTAGTTGTCTAGAATCCCATAGGGATTTACTTCCACTGGGACTGTTCAGAATAAAGTAATGATAGGTTTGAAACTGTTGCACTGTAGGGCTAAAGACAACTGACAGAAGGCCTTTGTAATCTACCATCAGCATAGCTACTCTACCTAAAACTCTGACCAGAAGCTATTCTTTCTTTCTCCCTTTCCTGCTATTTCCTCTAGGAAAATGGGAGCTAAGAATCAAAGGCATGTGAATAAAAGATATTTCCCACATGAAGCATTTTCAGTTTTCTAGTTCCTTTAGTTGTAATTAGTTCTTGAATGAGACAGACAAGATGTCCAAAATGTTGAGTATTTCCTGATCTGCTCTTTTCTGTGACAATTTTTTTGTGTAAATCCAATTTTCTACTGGCATCCCTAAGGAGTTGTGGGATAATAATGCTGTGTACAGCCATTTCTGTCTCATTTGAAACAGCCCTTGGCTGCCCTTCCCAGCATGGCTGGACAGCTGGCTTAAGCTCTTTCAAAGCATGCTGCCTCTGAAATGGAGTATGGGAGAGGCAGTAGTCAGCCTATTGGAATAATCCACCTATAAGAAATTACACACTTGCAACAGGATTGGCCAAGTCTGTTTAAAAATATTACCTAACAGGAGAGAGCACAAAAATTAGAGAAGTAACTGTAATTGCAATTCCTAAATCATTTCATGCATATGCCACTGGAGTAAGGTCGCGTCAGATTTCAGGTAACTGGCTTTACCTACTACTTACAGGCATAGTTCTACCACTTCTCAGGGATGAACACAAAAGGCAGAAAAGCAACGAAAGTATTTGATTTTGGGGCAACAGCTTGCCTTACACCAGTGATACCCAGAGCTGTTGACTGGAAGGGAGGAGACACAGCAAGATAAAGCTGCTAGGTGAAGGACCTATTTCCTTCAGGCTCCTCTGCTCTGAAGTAGGAAAACACTTTACCTGCTGTGACGGCTGAAAAGAGGAAGATGCTTTGTCTCCTGGGTGGTATCTCAGCAGTATCACACAGCCAGCAGAGAGGGCAGAGCTCTCGCAGTGCCAGCGCAGCCCTGGGGCCAGGGCAGTCGAGGTTTCGTGCTGCAGTTGCTCTGGCTTCATCCCCCGCGCATCGCTGCTGGTTCTGCCACCAGAGGGCACGAGGAGCCAAACTTTGGTGGCTCCACAGCGAAATGTTCCCCTTTTCCTGCAGAAGGAACAGAGTGACTAAACTGTGCTTTGTCATCTCTGCAGTCCCTGGCCGGGCTGCTGTTTGGGAAGGAAGAAAGTGGAGGTTTCCTTCAGAAGGGAGGAAATCCAAGAACATACCCTTGTGTGCACCTTTATTTATGAGTCTTTCTGCATCCCCCTTTTGTATTCCAGAAGACGGTCAGTACAAGGAACATAATTTTTTTTCTGTGGGAAGACATTCCTTTGGAAGAAAGGAATTAATAGGTACCAGTCGTGTTTCAGAGTTCATATCAGTTCAGAGGGATGTCTTCCCAGGGACCTTTACAGATTTAAGAAAGAGATCAGGGCCAGGTGTTTTATACAAATTTATACAGACTACTGGCACAGTATTGTGTGCCATAAAAATTGCTGTTTAGTGATGTTGACACCTATTTAGCAACTTTTAGTGAAATTAATAAAGTCAGTTTAACTGAGAAAACAAAATAAAATTAAATAACAGACTATAGGCTCCAGGCCACTGTTTTGTGCAGCTGCTCCTCCAGTTTAGCTCTTCTGTGTGGAAGTGACATGGAGGAAGTATGGGGCAAAGTCCAACCCTGTGAGTTTGAGAAGAAGGCCAACACACATCCCATGCCATGCCATGCCATGCCATGCCATGCCATGCCATGCCATGCCATGCCATGCCATGCCATGCCATCCCATCCCATCCCATCCCATCCTGTTCTGTTCACAGAAGAAGAAAGTTCTCTGAGTCTGACTCGGGCACCTCCTCATTCACCCCCAAAGCAGCCACACAGTGTTGTGGTCACACAGTATTAGTGCAACAGCCTCGGATCTTTTTGTCAGTCACCACCAGGCTGGCAGCTCCCTATGGCCAAGAACTGGGAGCATCAGGGATTTCCTATGGGATAAAACTTGGGAGCCAAGGTCCATTCCACACCCAGCCAGAAGCAGGGCACCTGTGGGGCACAAGGACAGCTTCAGCCCTGGCACCATGAGCTGCTCAGGAGGGGACTGAGGCTGGGCCAGGATGGACCCACAGGTGGGCTTGGGTTGACAAGGGCCCCCTCTGGTCAGGGCAGGGCTGTGAGGAACTGGAGACCGGTTTTGCTACGGCGTCAGTGGGATAGAAGCTGATGGCCCCAGGGGCTGGCGCAGGTTCCTGGGCCATGGGCAGAGTTGGAGGAGTCACAGGGTGGCTCTGAAGGGGCAGCCAGAGCTGGGGGTGCCTCCTGGTGCCTGAGACTTTCCTCTGTTTCAATATACAGGTCACATTTTCTACAGAAACTGAAAGACAGAAAAAAAAAAACAAACTACAGTTCCCAGGAACTTGTGCTTGTGGCCAACCCCCTTTTTATAATGATGACCTAACTATCAAAGGAAATACAGTAACATTTGAAAGGAAGAAAGAAAAAAGGCTGAAAATATCAAACCAAACATCACCTCTTCTGGTCCCTGATTAATAGAGGCTGTTCAACAGCTGGTTTTTCACATTTTGAAGTTTTTACAGGCATGTTTTAGCAGTGTTTTACTAGATGTGTCTGCCACTATATCTATTAAATGACATTTCCTGTGTTCCTGGGGAGGTAGAAAGCTTTGTTGGTGTAATTCCAATTTTTCAAACATCTAAAAATTGAACAGTTAATATCAGCAGTAGCCAAGTAGTACCATGGCTTGCAAACCAGGATGCATACAATTTGCTCAATTCACCGAAAAAAACCTTTGAGAGTAATAAAGTGATTGTGATCTGTGTGCTTAAAGGTAGGTAAATTTGGTGCAAAAACATTGTTTTTCCAATGTGAATGGCAGCATTGTGCACATCATCATTCCAATAGATATAACATCCATATATTCCTGGACTGTACTTCTAAAAGGCAAGATGGGTTCAGAAAAAGCCATGGCTTTTCAAAACAGCTTTAATAGGATCATGTACCTCAGAAAGTAGAGTGACTGTGAAAAATAATCTCTAAACCAAAATAAAAGAAGATATTAAAACTGAATAATATTCACCCTTTCTTATTACCCTAGTAATACAGTAAAAAACTTCCACCATAACTCTTTCAACAAGAAAGTAAAGCCTAAGATGTGAATGTATTTTACATATAATACTTTTTTTACATGGATGCCTTTCTAACTACAGCCTCCACAGCACTGTCACATAAAGACCTATGGAAGTGAAACCTTCAATTGTGAGGCATTGGTTTAAAATTAAAGAAATTATACATCTCTGAAAGACATAGCACAAGAAGATAACTAGAGCTAAAGTGAGATGTGGTATCAATCAGTTCATAAAAGAAATTTCAAAACCACTTTACAAAAGAAATATTTATGGTATGTGAAACCAGGTGAAAAGGGAAAGGGCATCAGGTACAGATGTACCACATAGTGATGATTACAGACACAAACACAGCAAGGGAATTTTTTAACCCCAGGAACTAGAAAGTGAGTCCTGAGAAGGATAGTACCAAATAAAAAAAAAAAAAATTCAAGAAACTCACATTGACTGGGAAAGAACAAATGAATATTTGGTGTAGTGGTGTTACTAGATTCTTTTGCTAAATACAGAATTTTCCTGGCTGTCTCAAGAAGGAATATGCTTCCATTGTCCTGGCTTATCTAGGCATACATATGCATTCTTCCTGAACATTGTCCAATACTTCCTGAACAATGTGTTCAGGATACTCATGTTTCTTCTCATGGTCTATGACTTCTGTTTAGTTGTCCAAGTAGAATGAAACTTCATCTCACTTTTCCTGTTCACTCTATTTCACATAATCAAGGTTTGACGAAGAGCTCTGCTGTACACCTTGTCTCTTTTAGATGCTGTTAAGCCTAGTTTTTGGAAACTGTCCCTTATTTCTACATCCAAATAGTGAAAAGTGTCATCCCAGGTGTCTTCACCAGGTATGTGAAGGCACCAGGTGTCTTCACTTACCTGCTCCTTCTGGTTTGCAGATAGCAAGTAATTTTTTTCATATGTTCGATCACTACTTAACAGACAAACCTGGAACTGGGCAAGTTCAAAACTTTGAGGATAATAAACCCTCCAGCTTGTTTCACTAACAATTTTTTTTTTTCTTTTGAAAAACATCCTTTTAGTCTTCAGGTTTTTAATGAATTTGTGACAGCTTTTCAGCACATGTATCTGGCAAGACATTAAGAGGACATCCTCTTCCAAGGTACTCAGGGAAATTCAGAAATGTCTTTTATCAGGTCATCAAAAACAGATCAAAGCATAGCTTTCCTCTGTCTGTGGGGAAGAGATCAACAGCTCCAGGAGGGGCAAAAGCTGTTTAGACATTGGGACATCATCCTTCTGTTTCTGCCTTGATATCAATGCAAGTATTTTGGATCAAACCATCTGTTCTTATTTCTGAGTGCTGGTTTTCCAAATATGAAAATGGAAAAATGTTTTCACAGGTAAAACTATCCTGTTCTCAGCCTAAAGCCTCTGGTCATAAATGTTTAAAACAACAAACAATTACCCATATGGTGACACAGTAATATCTTCAGTCACTTCTAAGAAGAGTGAGTATTCCCATGACACCTCTGTCTGGAGATAAGGTTTGGAACATCTCTCAGGGGTTATGAAGAGCACTATGTATTTTGTTGAGATTGATGCTGCAACTTTTTCTAGATGACGAAATAATTTTGAACTTTAAAAAGGACACTAGGATGCCTGTGATATACTTAGTAAAATCTTTCTTGGTTTTGACACTTCACAACCAGAATTAATTAAGTTATTACAATCATATTTACCTTACTTGGGGAAATAAAGCTTTAACTGTCAGGACTTCAGTTAAGTTCCCCACAAATTTTACAAAAAAAAAAAAAAAAAGCTTTCTAATCACAAATACAGAAAGCTTTCTAATTAGAAAGCTAATACAGAAAACTTTCTAATCTATTAGTTGTGAAAATTTATAACACATGCAGTATTTTCGGTGTTAAAGAAAGTAACTTCTCATCATTGTCCAGCGAACATTCTAAAAAACAACTTTCCTACTGTGTCTAGGTGACCCTCCAAGAATAGTGATAAAAGAGCATTGCTAGAACTTCTGGATCATCAGAAAGAGACCAGAAAAACAGTAAGGGCTGCCGTTAAAATTTTCATTACCTATTTTCTACAGATCACCCTCTGCATCTTCGGAAGAGGAGTGGTTCCTGTTGTCCTCCTCTTCTATGAAAATATTTTTAAGAATGGCACTATACGGATTTGTCACAGACACCAACATGAAGCTCCTCCACACCTGAGAATTTAATTTTCTGTTAGATGCATTTGCAATGATACCCTTAAATTTAAGGAAGTGATTCCCCTGGCTGTGAGTTGTTTCAGATATTGAAAAAAATTAATGAGGTGATGTGTTTATCAAACTGAAACTTACTTAACAGTTCAGCTAATTAGTCACCAAACTGATGAGTCCCAATTTCCTGTAGAATTTCTGAATATCCAAGCTGTGGATATCATCTGTGTCATGATAAAGGCAGTAGCCATGCAGCACATGGAAGAGAAAGCTAACATTGCACTCCAGGTCCACATTCCCTTTGGCATGCTTCCACAAGGCAGCAGACAAAAGATCATTGACAGGTGCATAATGTGACCTTTTCCTTCTGGAAGAATTCGTTCGCACAGCCAGGGGACAAAACTGTGTCTGTTTCCTGAACACATCACCTGGGGTACTGGAGATGAAACGTGCAAACAGAAAGACTCATAAATAAAGGTGCACACAAGGGTATGTTCTTGGATTTCCTCCCTTCTGAAGGAAACCTCCACTTTCTTCCTTCCCAAACAGCAGCCCGGCCAGGGACTGCAGAGATGACAAAGCACAGTTTAGTCACTCTGTTCCTTCTGCAGGAAAAGGGGAACATTTCGCTGTGGAGCCACCAAAGTTTGGCTCCTCGTGCCCTCTGGTGGCAGAACCAGCAGCGATGAGAGGGGGATGAAGCCAGAGCAACTGCAGCACGAAACCTCGACTGCCCTGGCCCCAGGGCTGCGCTGGCACTGCGAGAGCTCTGCCCTCTCTGCTGGCTGTGTGATACTGCTGAGATACCACCCAGGAGACAAAGCATCTTCCTCTTTTCAGCCGTCACAGCAGGTAAAGTGTTTTCCTACTTCAGAGCAGAGGAGCCTGAAGGAAATGGGTCCTTCACCTAGCAGCTTTCTCTTGCTGCATCTCCCCCCTTCCAGTCAACAGCTCTGGGTATCGCTGGTGTAAGGCAAGCTGTTGCCCCAAAATCAAATACTTTCGTTGCTTTTCTGCCTTTTGTGTTCGTCCCTGAGAAGTGGTAGAACTATGCCTGTAAGCAGTAGGTAAAGCCAGATACCTGAAAACCTGTTGGGTCCTACTGCAGTTGTACATGAGTGACATGATTTAGAAATTGTTTTCATCTAAAATTGTCACTGAAAAGGGCAGGACAGGAAATTCTCAGGTTATTGGATGTTTTTGTTCATCTCCCTCAGAAGCTGATAAGAAAAAAAGAACATGGAAAGATGAAAATTCTGCACATGGGAAAAACCCCTTTTATTCTCCTGTCATTGTTTGTTAGCTGCCATCTTCCCAGAAGAACTACCAGGTCAGAGCTTTTGGTATAAAATAACTATGCCAAAATGAATTTGAAAGGTTCTCGGCCATTTTCCTTTAAGCCTGTGGTGAAAAGCCTATTTTTGAATCTAGTTTTTCATGTATTCAAATAAGAACAGCATAAAATCTTACCATGAATATAATAACCACACATTATTATATAACCACATATTTGTTTGCAGCTTGGATGCCAGTTCCAGAGGAACCATTCTCTCACTGATTTTTGTCAGTGCTTTTGATTCATGTTTTTCTTCTGATAGCTAAGGCTCACATTATAAATGCACCTTCCACACTCATATCATGGGTTTCAAGGAAAATGGGATTACCTGTTAAAGACAGTTACCAACCACAGAAATAAGCATTTACTGGACTTCTCTGCAGAGATTTTGATACTGTAATGTGGGTATAGGTCCATGAGATTATGTACAATATCCTTACTTTCATTATTTCAATAAGATAAAATACTGAGTTTCTTTTTATGTAGTACCACATGATTTTAATCCATGCTTCAATTCTGGTTTCTTATCATTCTTTTAATGGATTTGTATCACTAGAAAATTCTTTTGGAAAGAAGCTGTATGATTCTCACATCCAGGGATGAGATCCAATCCCTATGGGATTCAAGCAACAATTAAGATGCATACCTCTATTTCTGTGTTTGCTATGACATGTGAGGCCACAGCATTAACATGTGAGGCCACATGTTCTTAATGAGTGGTATATAGAAATATTTCCATATTAAGAAAAAGATGGTCAGTACATGTCATTATTCATATTAATTTGCATATTTGCCATAGAGATGTATTGGAAGAACATTGATGCTTTAAGTAGTAATTTATGCAGTTGTCATATGGATGAGATTTGAGTCTCAGACTTAAATCTTTCTCTTCTTCATGTCAGTGATACTCAAAACAATGTTATACTAATGATGGTACAATATAAATATAGCTCTTAATTAACAGAAGTCTGATAATTAATAAATTACAATTTTATGTCCTGGGGCCATTTGCTATTAATCATCATTTGTTTGGGGATATAAGCAAAACATCATTAATGACAGTAAGCAGACTGTGATTATGAAATTATTTTTTTTTAACTGAATCCTATAAAGATAGTTTTCCAGTCAGAAGCCCATAATTATTTTCTGCTGAAGTCTTGAACTTACTAAGCATAGTTTTTTGGGTTGGGTGGGAATTAGCAGGTTTCTGATCATGCCATGAAGCAGGACTGAAGGACTAACAGTACCATAATAGTCTCACCCTCTCATTGCAAAATTTTATCTTGCTTTTCTTTGTGAGACAGATTTGTTACCATTCCTTCTTCACTCAGGACATAAAGATACAGCTGTGCTTAGAATATGTTTTGGAAGATAGAGGGCAAAATACAAGACATAGGATTTAAGCTGTTTCTGCCACTACCTCCATTTTCATGTTGTGATATTTTATAGAGGAGATAGTCTAAAATGTGTTACTGACAAAACACAACAAAAACAGAAAGTGTTCAGGCCACCTCAGAAAATTTCAAAATCTGTCTCTGCGTTACAAGATCTGACATGAATTGTGCAATTGAGCTTCCTGTATTTAGAGAGACTCCAGAGCCCAGCACAGCCCTCTTGCAAAGAATGAACCTCATCCTAAGAAAATCACCTTCCCTGTCATGTGCTCCCTCCTCCTGGACCAGACAGAAAGGTCACTCCTTTCTTTGACTCTAAACACCTCCCTTCTTCCATAAATCAAGAATTTAACTTGAAATAAAAAGCTGTAACAGACCTCTGGTCCCATTTCCTTTTGCTTTTGAAAAGATTCCCTGGCTGGACTCTGAATCTCGTTGATAATTGCCTGTCTTGACTGTTGGCAGATGGTGTTACCAGCCCCTGCTGCTGCCAGCCCTGTGGATGCCCTGCGGGACGGCACTGTGGCCAGTGAGGCTGTGTCCCTGCCTCATTCCCCACTTTGGAGCACCCCTGTTCTTGCAAATCCCTGGCAGGAATGTCCTGCCTGTCCATTTCTGCATCTGCAGGAGCAGTTTCTGCTCACCTGACTGCCTCTTACACACCCACAGTTTGGTCCTCTCTGCCATGAAAATCATTTGAAAAATGCAGCAGGTGATGCCTGAGGGAACTGATAAACCTAGCTGAAATTCACTCCTGGAGAGATGCAGTATGAATTAGTCCAATAATTTGTTGTGCAGGCAGAGAGGAGGTAAATCAACCACCTTGGGCTAAAGTCAATCTAATGTCCCTTCCCAACACGTTGTCTCTCAGCTGGGGACAGTCTGGGTGTTCCTGGTCTACCCAGGGAATTGACCTCTTGAGTGCTCTGGATATGCACAGGGTCACAACACTGCTGTGAAACTCACCTGCACCACAACTCTAACCACAGAGCAAGCATTATTTTATGCTTTTATATCACTAATTCTACTCTTGTTGCCAAATAATTTACACAGGTTTTTCAAAGTCTTTCAGATGGTAAAAGTGCCAAATGTGTAGTTTAAATAAAATATCCCCAAGTTATTACACCTTTCCACAATTCTTTTTTTTAGCAGCAATGTTATTTTAATATTTCTGACAAAGTACAAGACTAGGAATTACTTATTTCTGATAAAATTAAGTCAATTTTAAAATTTAAGACAAATAAATTATTTTCTTTTATGCATTTTTAATAACAAAAAAGGTAGAAAGTTTTCAACAGCTGAATGAAAAGTAAGGTTTTTAAAAATATATTAATTACTATTTATTTTTGTCAAGAATGTCAAGAGTATCTTAAAGAGGAGACACTTTACCTAACAAAGACAACAAACCCATACTCCAGCTCTCTGGTAGCATCAGACTAGGTGCTTGTGTCACATTGGAATAGTCTAACATAACAACTGAAAGATAGGGTAGCACGTATAGCTTAAAGACACATTTCATCTGATTTTAGGGCCCAGATCCCTGTGTATGTAAAGAATAGCCAATATATCTAGAGACCAACTTGTATTTATGCCATCTGCAGAAGATCATGCATCATGCAAGGTGACTCAGACATGTACAAGTCCTTTAACAGGCGCCCTGATCTCAGAAGTGCTGTAAACTGTGAGCTAATAAATATACCCAGTTCTAGTATCTGAATGGTAACTGATAGCTGTTGATGCTTCAAAGAAATTTTTAGTAACATGTTGAAATTGTGAATTTTATATACTGGAATCTGAACGATACCTGTGAAACAGGTCAGCTGTGAAAGCAGGGTCTCTTTTCTGAGGATTATAATTTCAGATGGATTCTCTGGCTGCTCTAAGGTCTTCCTATCTTTCTTCAACTTTACAGTTGGTAAATGGGCCATGGCTATTTGAAATGTAGTGAGGAGAGAGCATCTATGTAAAATTAATCTCTGGCAGCTGTTTTTTGCTTCTTGAAACTGTTCAGAGGACAAGTATAAGTATTTTTTTATATGAATACATATGAATAAATAGACACACAGTATGTAGTTTCAGGCGTATATGAATTGGTAATTTTATGGTCCCTTCAACAAAGGGAAGAAAAAATGCAAGATATAGATTCTTACTGAGCTGGCTAATTTTAAATAACTACCTTAAGGTGGTCCATCGTGCTGTGAACTTCAATATTCACACTCTTGAGTAGTTTATTATTTCACACGGAGCGTAAGTGAAACTAGAAAGAGTAGTGTAAGTGTGGACATACATATCATAGAATCAAAGAATCGTTAAGGTTGGAAAAGACCTTTAAGATTATCAGTCAACTGTCAACCTAGCACCACCATCATATTTCCTGTCAAATCCTTTCCCAAGTGCCATATCCACGCCTTTTTTGAATATTTGCAGTGATGGTGACTCCTTCGTTTCCCTGGGGAATCTGGGGAATGCTTTACAAATCTTTCTGTGAAGAAATTTTTCTCAATATCCAATCTAAGCCTCCCCTGGCACAACTTAGGGCCATTTTCTTTCATCCTGTTGCTTGTTACTTGAGAAAAGAGACTAATGCTCACCTTAGAATGACCTCTTTATACACAGCTACATGTGATTTCATATTCCATATCATTTACACAGGAGGACATGGAAACTGTGCACTTTGTACAGAAACACAAAGACATCATTTTGTAGCAGAAACATGACAGTTGTTTTTCTTTTTTTGTGTGGGGTATTGTGTTAGTTTTTGGGTTTGTCTTTGCTTTGTTGTTTTGTTGGGGTTTTGGGTTTTTTTGTTTGTTTTTTTAAAATTTTGTTTTGTTTTACTTTTATTTTGAGAGGATGATCTTGGAGGGATGTCACATTCTTCCCAAGGACATCTTGGATTTGATGAAAATGAATCTTGTGGGGTTGAATGTGTCCTAAAATGAAGTTAAAGTATTAAGATTCTGTGTCTGTAACTTCTGGTGAGATTGCAACTATTTCTGAGTGCCTTTGGCATAGTCATGGGACCTTCTCTAGACATCAGTGCAAATTTTTATGTATGGACAAGTGCAACATAATTTAAAATCCCCAAATCTGCAGTTTTATCCTCACAGCTTTGATAAAAATATGATTAGAGGGCTAAGAGGAATCTTTGCTTGCCATACTTCCCCTTTTTTATATCTGTATATTTCAGTGTGTACATATTTGTGTCAAAAAATTGAAAATTTTGCTTATATAAGTTGGTGGCAGTTTTTTTATTGAATTTTCATTCATTTAATGTGACAATGACTTCATCCTTTGCAAAAGAAAGCTCTGGGACCATTTTCCATAAGTTTTTCTCTTTACCTCCTCCCTCTGCTTTCTAACCTAGTCTAATTTACTCCACTCTAATTCAATCTCTCTACTGGTTTTAGGAATGTAGATAACAAGTCAGAAGATGGAAGAGTCCTTCTTCCAGGGCCTTATTTTGATCCTTTGTATAAGATATTTTGTATAGTTTTTGGGTTTGTTTATGCTTTATTTTTCCTAAATTTTTGTATATTTTATTTCTGTTAACAAGCTACAGAACAAAACTATATATATGGTAACAAAACTATAGATATAAATAACTTGCTTTCAACAGTTTCTTATTTACTTTTACCAGTTCAGTGTTTTTCTAATATACACGGTTGAAATGGGATAGGGGACAAATAAAAAATTTTGTTAACAAGTGAGAAAATCCTGTCTGTAGCAATGTCTTTGGGAAAGTCTATCTTAGAAGAAATGGCCATTATTTGTGGAAATTGATTTTAAATAAATAGAACTACATTCTTTTGAAATCAGGTAACCTGTTTATAAAAAAGCCTTCTGTGATAGTTTGAAATATTACACTCACAAAATAGGTACCTACCTATTGAGATGTTGTTTAAAAGATGGGGTTTGTTACTTTTAAAGCTGTGTAGACAGGGATAAGGCAATGGTGGGAGAGAGCATTCAATAGGGGATCTCTAAGGAGATGCCAAGTGGACATGAATACACTACAGCTTTGCTGCCTGTCACTTGGTTTATGCCAAAAGGAAAGATTTTTTGAGTGAAGACAGTGATGTATAAATAAACTTAATGGCTGAGAAGATGAAGGGGACACGTATGTCTTTTTATGGCTTTGCATATTGAAAATACCAACTGTAAATGGCATGCAGGGTGGTGTGGTCTCAGAATATCATACCAGCTTTTCTTAAATTAAACTGCTCCAGGTTTACATCTCCTTCTTTATAAATATCTGTGTTATCTCATTCTGGAAATGTGAATAAATAGATATTGTCTAATATGGCAATCCAAAACATACCTCCTTTGTTTGAATCTTTTGGGTATCCCAAATAGAATTTAGCAGATTTCCCTTACCACCAGAACCAATAACTGCTTGGGTTACTGCTTATATACAATATATGATTTCCAATTGCTGTGCAATATTCAATCTGTTTTTCAATCAAGAAAGGAACTTCAGAGGACTTTATGGTTCATTTATTTTGCTGGAAATTCCAGAGAAAGAAAAAAAACCCCAATCCACAACTATTGTAAGCCCTTCTGATTTTTTTTTCATTAAAATAATTGTATGTTTGAATTCATAGTAATATTAATTTAAGACATTGTAATTGTCTTAAACGTTAATTTTCTATAAGTGTATTTAAGGAAAAGGGAAAATCATGTTCAGACACAGGGTTTAATGGCTTAATATCCAAAATAGGTATCTGTTCAATGGTCCTTATAGAATACCCAGCTCCAATGCCATTAGAATAGAACAGGTCTGTAACAGGCCATTTCTCATCAGCAACTCAGAAAACTTTTTTCTTCAATAAAATTTTGAAGCTTCATATTGTTGTATTGTACACACTCCTCAAATTTTAGCATGCAGAGCTATCACATCAAATATGCAAATGCAGAGTTACTTAGCATGACCAAGAAGATGCCTTTTTCTTTTTTATGTAATAGAGGCAATCAGTTTACTACTTATCATTTCTGAATTTAAACCATGTGCCCTGGAGTCCTCATAAAATCCTTTATTGCATGCTCTGCTTGACAGATAATGTTAACCCGGGCCCGTCCTCCTCATGTCAAAAATACTGGAGGGAAAATGCAGAGCAATGAAAATAAATACAGCTCTATCAGGAGGAAGGCAGGAAACTGTTGTTATTTTTTTTCAGTCCCAAACCCTTGCAAAGATCAGCATGCATCTAGCAATTATGTAAGAAGCTCTTGCAAGGTACATGAAGGGAAACAAACTCCATTTTAGCACCAAGGATGTAGTCTGATGGATATGCAGGCAATGCATAGTTCTCCAGGTTTGTTGCTTCCTTTACTCCCCAGTTTTCTTATTTCTGCATATGGATTATAGAGATTTGCCTCACAGTATCCTCCTATTCTCATTCCTGATTTTGGGGCCAAGGTGTTAACACTTATTCTGATTTTATTTTATACTTATCTTCACTTTTGTAGAAAGGATATCCTAGATTTGGTAAAAAAAGTTCATAATTATTTAAGTAATGTAACTTAGCATAAATTAGTGAGTCCCTACCCTGAATTCATCATCAGAGTAGAATGCTAATATGCAGAATATAAGGGAGATGAAGGAAAGCAGGAGTAAAGGCCAGAATTTTCAGTCATTTTGTGTAATTCAACAATTTGCAATCCTTGTTTTAACTTACACAACTGAGAGCTCAGAATAATTTTGGCTGTTATGACCAGGGTGCAAATAGACTGTTGTTTATTTTCTTTGCCTTGATATTTGAAACATCTGGTCCTTCTGTATTTTATATTTGCTTTTTGCTTTTTTTTTTTTAACTGAGATTTGGATGAAATTTTTTTATGTGGGAACATGTTTCAAATAAACAGATGCAACTACATAGAACTGAAAGGAACATGGATGGATGTATGTATGTATGTATGTATGTATGGATGGATGGATGGATGGATGGATGGATGGATGGATGGATGGATGGATGGATGGATGGATGGATGGAAGGTTAGATGGATGGATGGGTAGGTAGGTAGGTAGGTAGATAGATAGATAGATAGATAGATAGATAGATAGATAGATAGATAGATAGACAGACAGACAGACAGACAGACAGACAGACAATCTATCTTAGAGACCCCTGTCTTCATTTGAAATATTCTAAAGAACTGTGTACTGTGTTTATGGGGCAAGGTTTTGCAAGCAGGAGGGCTGCAGGGGTGACTTCTTCCAGAAGTAATACAGACCCAATTTCAGACAGTTTCAAGATGGGCCCATCACTGGCCAAAGCTGAGCAAAACAGTGACTGTGGTAGTACCTCTGCAACTTCCTATTTAAGAAAGAGTGAAAAAGAGCAGCTGGGAGAGAGGAATAAGAATATGAGCAAAACAACCCTACAGACACAAAGACTGGTGGAGAAGTAGAGGGTGGGAGTGCTGCAGGCACTGGGGTAAAGATTTCCCTGAAGTCCATGGAGAAAACTATGGGGATGCTGGATGGATGTCCCCTGCAGATGGTGGAGCAGATATCCCCCTGCAGGCTGTGGATGTGCCCTGAAGGAACCTGGAGCCCAAGGAAAGCCAACACTGGAGCAGGTTCCTGACAGGACCTGAAGCTTACAGAGAGGAACTGGACAATACTTTCTGGCAGGATCTGTTACCCCTGTACCTAAAGGACAGAACGCTGTGGAAAGGACCCATGATGTAGCATTTCTTGAAGAAATGCCCATGTGGATGACCTACATTGGAGTGGCTTGTGAAGAACCATATCCTGTGGCTGGTTCCTCTCACTGGAGCAGGGGAGCAGCATGAAGAGAAAGGAGTGGCAGAGACAAAGTGTTATTAATGGAGTGCAATCTCCATTTTCTGTCCCCCTGTGCTGCCTGAGACATACAAGTAGGAGTAAATTCACTCTAGGAGGAAGAGAATGGTAGGGGGAAGGTTGGAGTTTTTCTTTTGTCTTGTTCTCATTTCTCACTATTCTACTCAGTTATTTATTAGCAATAAATTGAATTATTTTCCCCAAGTCAAGTCTTTTTTGTTCATGTACATAATGTCCCTATATATGTCTTGCCCTGTGAGCTTTTTGTTGTGTTTTCTGCTCTTTGTGCATAGCGGAGGATTGCTGTAGAGACTACTGGGCCAAGGTAACCAACCACAAGTTGTTAGATATCCCAAATAAAGACTTTTTATAAAACGAAGAATTGGAGTCTGTCTGCATAACTAGATATTATTGAAATTTATTAGAAATTCAAAATTACGGCACTATTTTTTATGTCTATTTTAATCAGATATAAACAACTTTGTTGTTAGAGATGTTATGATGAATACAGTTTGAACTGTGTCAAATTTTTTTCTGATGACTGGAATTGTCAAAATGGACTGTGTGACCTGCTTGTGGTTACAATGATAATTTAATTGCCATTTCTTGAGACTATCTCTTAAAGTATGAGACTACACCACCTGTATATTCTGTGGTGAACAGAGAATTGTTGAACTCCTAACCTGAACTGAAGAGCACAGTTTACCCTGTTGGTCCTGAAGTCTGGTCAGGTTTAAGCCCTTGGTTCCTCACAGGGACATTGTACAGGAGTCTGGCACTGGTTGTACACCAAGCAGCAGCTCCTCTTTTAATTAGAGCTACAAAAAGCACCGGGCACTAAGTGCATTATCTTACTTATCATAAGTATTGCAATAGTTATGGAGTTTTAAGAAAACAGGCTTCTGGAGAGAACATGGGTGGATTTTTTGTTTTCACCACGATTTTCAAGCCAGCTTATGTTTTCTCTGTGTTAACAGTGCCCATGAAGTAAATACGAATTCATGGTCCTTATAGTCCCTTCTTGATGACTCTTCAGTATCACATTCTAATATTAGATCCTCCATTCTTTTAGGGACTCAGGCTGACACTTAGAAAACAATTTGGAAATAAGATTGTTTCTGCCCTGCTTCATTGACAAATTATCTCAAAACCCAAGATGACAACAGCATTCATGTCATCTATCACATGGTAGCTCAACTTCCATTATACATGTATATAATCTAATTATATATATAAAATTATATAAAATTACATATAGTTTATACCATAAATGTATGCATGTGCAACAAAGTCATCCTATTGATCCTGACTAGGAGACCACTGTACACCAGGGAGTTAGTGATCCACATGAAAGTTGACATTAGTGTTACCAAGCCTGTGATGGGCTTGTATTATACTTCATTGTGCTTTAAATGCATTCTCTTGTAAGAATAAATTCCAGTGACTGAAATGGGAGAATTTTCTATGGATGGGGTCTGCCCAGTGTGCTGTACATGGATTGGAGATCCATGAGAAGCAAAACCACCTGGAATTCCATAGAGATTTAAGATTACCCATACTATTATGTCCCTGTGGTGCAAGTTCTAATAAATTGGATTTTCTGAATTTCTTTCTTACTGAGATCATGACAGATAAGTGCCTCCAGGAGCAAAACAGAACTAAGTTTGAGATTAGTGTCTCAAGTCAGAATGCATCCTGGAATGTTGTTCAAAAGGTAATGCTGAACCCAGTAGACTGTCCTTGATAACTCATGGTTGCAGTAATTACAGATGAAAAATACAATTCTCAGGACACAGAAATGTTCTTTCTCGAGTGACTGCATATGTGTGTACCTATTAAATGACATTTTTTCTTTTTCACGACTTTTTGTGCACCAGGAAACCATTTGGCCCTAAGAAAATACAGTAGCCAAGTTGCAGCTGCTTGAAGCATTTTCCCATTAAATGTAATGGCACTAAAGTGGGAGTGCCAAGGGCCATTATGCACTGACAGTATAGTCAAGAAAAGTACCCATCTGCAGAAAACATGCAGAAAGGTAGAAACAGAGCAATGAAATAACCATGAAAGCAGTTGGAGCCTCAGGACTAGAAAAACAAGTGATTTGCCATAATGCTTAACAACAAAAGGAGAGATATGAACAGTTATTTGGGCTTTCACAGCTACAAGTGTAGTATGAGTGAGCAGCACTGCCTTTGGCATAGATCCCTGCTCCCACTGTAGTGTTCCCTTCTTTTCTAGAAAGCCAGGTCCCCCCAAGAGCAATCATAACCTCATCATGAGAAGTAAGAACTGAATCACTGAAGGCTGCCTCTTTAGAAATCCTCCATGGCTCAGCTCTTTGTGCAATAACGAAACTCCCTGAAAGAACAACAAAAAAGCATAATATGCAAAGCCAAAACACCAAGTTTTACCTTTAAATCAGTGGTGAATAGAAACAGTTGTTGAAAGTTAAGATGCTTTATTAATGTTCTAGCCCCTGCTTTACATAGCACATTAGTAGCAGCTGTGTGGAGGTCAGGATAGTAGCTAAATCTGAAGTGTTATTCTGCAATACAGCATCAGTTGGACAAATAAGAAGACCTTGGTTTTGGCTGTGCCATTTCAAGTGTATTCAACCTCTATCTGTCATTATATTCTTGATTTGTGATATGAAAATGTCATACATGGTCAAGCACAGGGCTGTAGTTGGCACAAAACTGGATAAATAGTAGTTTAGAGTACAGATAAAGAGGAAAAAAACCAAGTTTATATATTTTTAAGTCTTTTCTGAGAGTAATAAGGCAGGTGCAAGGAATGAAAACCACATGAATAAATATTTACTAAAACAGAGACTAAATTTTGCTCAGTCCTTCCTGCTTAGAGCAAAACCTGATTTTTTTTCCTTAATTATAGCATAGTGAATTAATAGAATTTTAGTAGATCAGTCATATTCTACCAGTTCGAATTTCCTATTAATTTAATTGCCACCACTTGAGTCACACAATACACTTCCCTAGCATCAGTGATCTTTGTCTTCCAGTGGTCCCAAACATGTTGTCATGTACATAAAGAGTGAAGTGCCACATGATGACTCAATTAAAAAAAATAACAAAAATGTGTAAAATGCATCCTTCTTATCTCTCTCACCTTTTCTTTAATAGCATTTTAAAATATGGACCTCGAATTTGTGGAATGCTCAGCAAATTGATTAAAAGGTGCAACTAATTTTCCTGATTAGCTGAAGATTTGTTTTGAACAGTATATTGTGCATGATTTAGAATCAGAGCAGCTCATTATTAGTCCTTCCTATTGTCATCAGATCACAGTAGTTTTTGCTTCCTCTTTTCTCAATCTACCTGTTTTCTCTCCTCTAAAACTGTTCTTTCTCTATGATTTGCATCTGATTAAACTTCTATTTCAGATTCTTTTTCCAAGCTCTACCTCACTCACCTATACCTGTGCAACAAGCATCAATGGTCTCTAGGTGCCTACTCAGATAATTATTATTATATGAACTCCTTATTTAATTCTCCCCTTCTCTCCATCATTTTTCCTTTTTTTTTTCTTCTTTCAGAAAAAAAAAAAAAAGCATTGATGAGAAACATCCCAAACATCATTTTAAAATATGCAAATGAAAGACTACCTATTAACTGGTACTCAGATGTCTATCCATACAAGTGAACTGTAGGGAGACAAAAATAAAACTCTCTCAATAAAACTCTATCAGAAATGCATGTCTTTAACAATACACTACTGCAACAGCAGGGGACCAAATAAAAAAACTTGGCAGTAAGTAGCAAGCTCTGGTGAAAAATATTTCTATGGCTAAATTTCAAGGTTACAAAATATTATAAACAAAAAAGTCTATGCATTGACTGGGATTGTACCGTGTTTTCTGAGTATTATTGTGTGCTTTGTTTCAATGGCCAACGATGGCAGTTGAGTAGTTGAGTTTGAAGTAAGGAATTGAAGTGCAAACTTATGTAAATGTAAAGTATTAAGCCCTATCAGGTTATCAGGAAAAGAATTTGAAGAAGCAGTTGAAACATGGAGTTTGTTTTTGGAGAAAAGGACGGGTATCCATGGATATCCATCCCCTAGTGGCCCTTTCCAGCCCGTGGTGCTGTGTGTGCATGCTCCTGCGGGCCGAGGACAGCGGGAGTGACTCAGCCAGCCTTTGCCTTCAGCTGCGGAGGCTGCTCTGCGTTCGAGTGATGTGGAGTTAATGGGGTGCAGGTTCTGATGATGGTGTCTCTTTCTGATCCCTGCTTTAGATCTGAGCTGCTCTCAGGAAGAAGTCTGCCAGAGGAAACCCCGGGTTCCAGGCAGCCCTTTGTTCTGCCTTTCTCAGTTCACCCAGGATCTGCATGAGAGGAGCAGGGGCGCTGCTGCTCTGAGTCGCGTTCGGTCCCGTGTCATGAGAAATTGTGTGACTCTCTGTTTGAGAAGCGAAACTTCTGAAAATCAGCACATCCTCCCTAGTGATTCTACATTTCAGTTTAACATCTTTAAACTCAAATTTCTGAAAGAAATTGATTCTAAATTATTGCACAATTTAATGATTGTACAGCTCAGCAGTACAAAAAGATAAAGTGCAAAGCAGGGGTGTGATCTAATCTCTCACAGAACATCTTGAGCAAGATTAAAACTAGGAAGCACTTTTCCATTCTTAATAATTTCTAGTTGCCTGTAACTATTGTAACTTTTTGTTAATCTGCAGAATGAAAATATTTTTATACACTCAAACCATAATTCAGCTTTGTATTCAAGCATATAATTAATTTACATTCTCATGAAAGGATTATGTGTGTGCTTAATGTTAAGTAGCTGTTTAAGTAGGAAGCAAAGAACAGGAACAAAACCCCAGAGTGAATAAAAGGAAAGCCAAAGTCTTTTAACAAAAATATATAATTTAATTATTAAACCTTCTGCCACAAGAAGTTACACTTCAGATTTTTTTTTATATATAATATCAAAGAGAGACTAGACAAGCAAAGGAGGAAAAATGCATGTAAGGGTGTTTTTAATATTTTAATCAAAATATTTAATAATAAAAGTCTTCCTATTGAACCTCAATGTTCTGCAGTCAAAACCTATATACATTGGGGAAGTTCTATGCCATGCTTACCCTGTTCTTGTATCCTGGCCTGAGCATCTTTTGGCCACAGTCCAAAACTGTGGAGTACAAGAATTGTTATATTAGTGAGCTATTTGGCCTTGGGAGGGACACAACACTACCCTTCTGTCCTAGTACTGGTGCTTTGATTAGTCACCTGCACAGACATCTGGAGAAATTAAAAACCCTTGTCACTACCTACAGGAGACATTTAATTTACAGTCTTTTATTAGTCACTACTTTTACTGGTGTGGTTTTAGAAAGCAACATAGCACCTCACCTTACTTTAGAAATTATCATGTTTAACTGATCTTTCCATTAATTTTCTTTTATTGCTGCATTTTTCCATTATATAGATTGTTTGGAATTGAATGTGTTCAAGGAATGATGATTCATTCTTCATAAGCAGAGGAAGTTACACTGCATTTATGATCTTGGATATTTGTTCTCCATGAAATGCATGACAGCATAGTGCTGAGGATAAGTATTTGTAAATGTAAAAATATTTTCGCATAAGGTTTACTGTGCTTGTTATACTTTTCCTTAAGCTCCTTTTTCACCTTTCTGTGCTGTGTAAACAGAATCACAGACAGGTAGAATTTGGAAGGGACATCTGGGGGGTCAGCTGATCCAACCCCCCTCTTAAGCATGGCCACCTTGGACTGATTGTCCAGGACCACGTATGGATAAATTTTTTACATCTCCAAGAAGAAAGACCTCAAAAATTCTCTGTGCACCTTGTGCCAGGGCTCAGTCACCCTCCCACTGGGAGATTTGATCCGGATATTCAGAGGGATCCTCCTGTGTTTATGTCTGGGCACCTTTGGAGCTTGGCCCATCCTCTTTTCCCCTCCCTGCAGGTGTTTCTGCACATTAAGGTTCTCCAGAGCCTTCTCTTCGCCAGGATGAGCAGTCTCAGCTTTCTCAGCTCTTCCTCATTCTTCCTCACTCAGGAGGTGCTCCAGTCTATTAGTGTGCTTAGGGGCTCTGTGCTGGACTCTCTCCAGCAAATGAGCACTGCCAAAGGCATTAAGAAGCTCTAAGGTGGGAGTTAAGTTCCTCACTTGCTTAAGCTCTCTTGAAAAACCCTATAGACAGCTATTTTTAGATAACTAAATGCCTTTGAGTGTCTGACTGTAATGTTCTTAGAATTATTTTAATTTGAATTATACAGAGATGAGTTCAAAAGATTTTTTATTCATTTGTCCTTTCTACATTGATAAGTAAACTTTCATTTTCCTCCTTTTCTTCAAAGCATATAGCATTTAATATGCAAAAAATAAAGTATTTAAGATACCAGCTTTCTTAACATGGAAACAACTGAATACATAGGGAAAGTATCTTTTTGACTTAGACATAATGTCTGTAATAATTTTATACAATTTTGACTATTTCCATAGTAATATTAGTAGAAAAAAAATCAATTTTAATTCCTGACTTCTAATCTAGGGGGTACAATCCTGTACTGAAAACCAAAAGAAAGTAAATCAAGCCTTTGAGTGCTTGGCTGTGAAATTAACCACTGCAATTTCATCATAATTTTATTGAATTAATTCTTCCTCTCTTGGTTTTCACAAAAGTAATGGGTAATGTTTTCTCTCAGAAAAGATGATCACTATATAATTTCTGTTTCTATGCAGTTTTGGCATAATGTGGTCTCTGGATATCATTAATATTTATAAAATATGTCTTCCTAATTGGTTTTATCTTGGTATAATCAACTAACAAAAATACTTACTAATAAAATTATTGGAGAACTTCCATACTAATTTTCAAGCAATAGATAAATATCTTGAGACCTGAAAGATGCTTTGGAATAAATTTTAAAAATATTCAATTTTATGTCAATAAACAGAGAAGAAAGTTGATAAACAAAGAAGAAAAATGCAAATATTAAACATGAAAGGTGTGTTTGAGAATTTTTTTCTTAAAAATTCTTTTCTTGACGTGAAATATTTATGCATTGTTCTTGATATTTACATCTTCATTTGAAAGATGCTCTCTGCTTCACAGTTGCCATATAACCATAACTATATAGTCTAATGCTTCTTTTTCTTCTAATTTTTTAAACTGAAAACCCTAGAGTGACTAGCTGCTGGCAATCATACATTTACATGTCATCCTTTATTATTCATTTGCATGAAGATTATTGGCAGAAGAAAAGAGGAGATAGCCCAGTCAAGCATGCTTTCTGCTATCCAATTTTTCTTGAAACACCACCAGTTTTCCAGATTTCCTTTTTGGCTTTTTTGGTTTTTTATCACAACACATACACCTTACTAGCAGAATGTTAGCTGAAAATAGCACCACTGTAAATAGCTGTATTTCCTGAATTCTAATATCATAATTTTCAAGTCTTTCTGTGCCCACAATTCTAATCAGTTGCTTTGACTTGTTTGTCATACTATGACAATTTGGTCCTTGCAAGTTTTCTAATGTATTTTAAGAATTATTTCTTCGGCTTTGCTAAAACACGTGCCGTTTCTTGGATGAGTTGTCTCTGCATCTCCTAATCTATGCACTGATTTTTCAAGTTACTTTACCTTTCTATTATTTGAGAGCACTTTGATATAACTTCATGGTTACTAATTTCATGGCATGTTGAGCCAAAGCTAGAATTTTGACTTGTTCAACTTGGATTTGAATGGTTTGGGTTCTTTTCTTCTGAGCTATTTTAGGGCTTATGAGTTAGCTATTTTAAGGGTTGACAAAATGCTTAAGTTTGTTTCTGGACTGTAAAAAGATGTAATGCCTTTTTTTGAATGTTTTCCTTGTAGTATTTGAGAAGAAATATTTGTCAAGTGATTTGCCTTCAAGTGTTTCAAGTAGATGGATAAGCTTGAGAAATCCATTGGAAACTATCCCCAGAGTGCATTTACTATTTGTACATCAAATCGAAAGGCCTGCTTTTAAAACAGACATTGTAAATCATGAGATACAAAGAAACTATTGCTTTTCTGCTTAGTTTCCTGGCTTCAGCAACTTTCTGGGAACATTTAGCAAAACAGAGATGGTAAATTATGTAGGCATATTTTGGTTAACTCTTGTTGAGAAAGCTTTGCATTTTAAGTTGATTCATGTCATTTGGGTATTGGCACAGCTATGCTGATTACACTGAAAGTTTTTTACCTATAGTTTTCATTGAGTATAATTTATATATGCTAAAGAGACACAGTGTTTTACACATTAGCCTTCTTCCAAATTGCTGCTGTAGCTTGTTGTTCTGGTATGTAGATGGTGTTCTCTTCAAATGAGTCTGATGTCCCAAACTCCTTCAGAATGCTCAGAAAAATGAATTTCCAAGCAATTGTTAAGACTGAAAATTAATATATTTTCTTGTGCTTGAAAAAAATTTTCTCTGAAACCACATTGCATATCTGGAAAATGTCTTTCAAAGTTGATGAAGCATAAGGTACAGTTAAAAAATCCAGATTCCACTTCCAGCCTTCACATCCTCTGTCACCCTCCCTGTGCTGAAAGACACATTGGGATGTTTAAGACGGCAAGAGTTTGGAGGTTTTGGAAGGTTTTGGTTTTTTTCTTACCCTGTTCATATTTTTCAGCTCTTCTTTAGGGTCAGAGGGATCATTTGGGTTGGACAATCCACACTGGGAGACACCAGTGAGGTTCTTGTGCAGTTGGTGCACTGGAAGCTGCACCCCTGTGAGCTCAGCTCTTATATGGAGGAGTTCAATTGGAGAGAGCAAAGTGTTTGAGCACCCTCAACAATTTTCACTTAAAACCACAGGATGTCAGCCATGAGGAAGATATGGCAAAGTAACTTTCCTTTTTACCTCTTGGTATGGGTTACTGAGAGGAGAACAGCTTTTACTCTCAGTGCTTAGCCAGCAGATTTATAAACACAGGCAGATCAGTGTGGTTTGTTTAGTGAACTTAGTAGACTATGCCCTTTCAGAATATTTTTCTTCTGTGACTATAACAATGGTAACAACTTCAGAGAGATTCTTCAGGTCTTTGCAACCATGCAAGCCAAAGGATGCATAGTCAGAATGTTGATTCCCATGTCAGGGGAACTATGGCTCTCAGATATTCCTTTTAGGAACAGGAGAATCAGTCAGATTTCAGGCTAGGATTCCTCAATGTTGAATTTAGTTCTGAGTGAAGGACTGACATTCTGGCTCATCTTACTCTGGACAGCTTTCCCATTGTTGAAAAGTGGAGTGTTGGAGTAGATAGTACTGATCAGATTGTGACTGTAGATAGTATATATTTCTTTTGGTTTTTAGAAATCTGTTTCACTTGCCAAAGAATCCAACAATGTATTCATGTTGTATATTATTCAAAATAGGCTTTGTCTTGGGGATCTGGCAGGTTAGATAATCTAGTTGTTTCAAATAATGCCTGAATTTAATTTTTTTTTTTTTTATTTCCAGTTATGCCAGCAAATCTTAGCACAGGCCAAGGTATCTAACAAATTGTAGTTTATCCAAAGTCAAAGTCTACAATGACACAGGGAGAAACACCTTTCCATTGAAATGTAAGAAACTGGATTTAAATACAATCCTAAAGAAAACTTCAAGCTAATGAATTTCTCTGCATATTCTGAATTTAAAATGTTTGCAGTTTCTGTATCAATCGTTCATTGTACAATAAGCTTGGAGGTTAGTGCCCCAGCTCTGCAGTCATGACTATGGCAGCATTCTAGAAAGCTGTGGTCAATCTTCACATGAGAAAGATGCACCTGTCAATTCTGAGGATTGCAAAAACATTAAGCAGTTCTAACAGGAACAGAGTAGTATATCACAGAATCTGAAAATCATAGATTATGATGAATTGGAAAGGGTCCACAAGGATCATTGAATCCAACTCCCGGCCCCTGTGCCGGACACCCCAAGAAACACAATTGAGAACATTGTACACATGTTTCTTGAACTCAGACAGGCTTGGTGCTGTGCCCACTTCCCTGGAAATCCTGTGGCAAGCTCTGTAGGAGACCAAAAGGAAAAAATGGTTCAGCCCTGGAAAGGAAAAATCCAGCCAGGAGGAACACCCCTCTGAGAGCAAAGTGAGAAGAGCCTTCTGCCGTGAGGTCTCTGTAAGCACAAGCTTATGTGTTGGATCTTATTGGTTGTTATAGTTGGTGCCACTCAAAGGGGCTTGGTCCAGCCCTGTTCACCCCAGTGCAACCCCCTGTTGCCTTTATGTACCCCCCTAGAATGTTCTCCCATTCCCTGAGCCCCACTGGTCCCAGTTTGTGGCAGTACTCCACGCCTTGCTCTGCCCCTGCTAACCCGTTGGTCAGCCGGCTGGCTGCCCCTCCTCTGCCCACTTCTACCTGCCCCCACTGGCCCCTGACCCTCAGATCCACCCCCTCATACCTATGTAAAACCTCAGGTTTTCCCTTCCATTTTGTCTTTTTCCCTGAACTTCCCTGAAGCAAACAGAGTGCTCTTGGATCTCCACATTGAGACCCGTCCTTTGCCTTTTTCGTCAGCTACTTTAATAAGCGTTTATCGGACTCTGTACCTGTGAGTCGCTGCTCTGTTTCTGCAGATCGCTCGCCAGGTACACTGAAGCCGGCAGCGCTTCAAGGTTCCAGTGCCCAACCACCCTTTGGGAGAAAAAACTTTTCCTTACATCAAAACTAAACCTCCCCTGACTCAGCTTGATGCCATTTTTCAACTCTGTCACTGGCCAAAAGAGTGGAGAGATCTGTACTCACCCCTCCTGTTCCCCTCACGAGGAAGTTGTGTCTGCAGTGAGATCTCCCCTCAGTCTCCTCTTCTTGTGGCCTCCTTTGGACACTCTCTAACAGCTGAATGCCTTTTTTCTACCGTGGCACCCCAGAGTGCCCCCAGCTCTCGAGGTGAGGCCGCCCCAGCCCAGCCCAGAGCAGGACAATGCCCTCCCTTGCCCGGCTGGCCATGCTGGGCACGATGCCCCAGGACACGCTTGGCCCTCCCGGCTGCCAGGGCACTGCTGGCTCAGATTCAGCTTTACATTGGCACTTATGCATAATTCAGAAAATGTGTTTTATTATATGTTATGTCAAGTTAGTGGTAAAAGTTTCCTCTTAGATAAGATGTAAGCTGCACTATAAAATATTTGGGGGATGTGTTTACTGTAAAAAAAGCAAAATCATGTAGGTTCTACTTCATTATTGCAGTAATACAGTCTTTTCAGAGGGATGGAGACCTTTTCTCCTTCCATTGTCATGATAAGCATATCTACACTGTGTTTTCATCAACTGAGTTAAAAATAATTTGATAGTTCATTTCATCAGCAGGAAAAATACAATAATCACTGTGAATAATAGATCAACACTTCATTTCCTGTAAATAATGAAATTAATTGAAAGTATTTACAGAGCTCATCACAGTGGCTCTCTTATTTTTAGAGATAATTCAAACCTCTTGCTCCATAGGCTTTTGTTTGGACTCCTAAACTAAGGCAAAGCATATATTCTATTCAAAAAACAGCATCAGATAAGGCTCCATTCACAGATAACACCTGGAAAATCTCCCTGCAATAGCTTTTAAGATGTGTCAGAGTTCCTGTGCTGTGTAAGAGTAACTTCCTAAGGGAGCCCTGGCTGGCAAAATGCAGCTGCTGTGGCTCAGGCAGGCGCTGGCCCCTGACAGGCAGTGGGGCTCTGCACAGAGGGCAGAGCAGCCAGAGAAGGCACAGCAAGGGTTAAACCACAGCATCTGTTTGCCTCGATGAGTGAGAACCAGCACCTCCATATTCCCTTTCAGAAAACTCGCCGTCATTCCTACCTAAAATAGAAGGAAACAACATCTGCCTGAATTTTTAATTTCCATCCTCTTCTAGGGAGTGAAAAAACCCAACTGCACAGCATCTCAAAATTAATATAGAAATTTAAACAGCAAACAGAACAAAATTAAGTTGGATAGAAGGTAAGTCCTAAGGTATTACGTGTTCAGCTGCCCAGATAAATACAGAAGCCATTAAAATTTTAAAAAATATTAGTTTTACATTAAGCTGGAATTAAAAATTAAATTGTTTTATTAAAAACCACATAACAATTCTATCTTTTTTTTTGAGAATATGTTGCTTTACAATCTTAAAAATATCCTGTATTATTTTATTTAATATATGTTTTTGCTAGAAATTTACCTGGGAAAACAGAAATATAGAAGAAATACAGAAATTTTGCTTGCTAGTATTAAAGGTATTACAGTACAGGATTATTTAGGTATTTGGGTTTTTTTCACAGATGCCAAACAAGATTGTGAACAAGGAGAAGCCTGCATCTGTGATTTAATACCTGCAAACAAAAACTTCTCAGACCAATCAAGGTGCTGGTCTGGAAAATATTTGCTAACATTTTTATGACTTCTGTAATTTTAGACAGCCACTTCTGGAACACTGACACTGAAGCTTTAGGATAGCCTGCATTCAAAGAACCCCACCCCATAGGCCCATGGATTTTACCCAAAGTACCTAAATCTGTGTATTAGCTGGGGCCTCTGAAGTAGGAATGTGCTCCTGGCAGGTCCCCCTCCAGTCACTGCGTGTGGGCAGCACATTTCAGCTGAATCCCTCACGGCAACGCCTCTCTCTGTTCACTGCAGGTAAAGGTAATGCCTTACCCACCTGCCCCAGTAAGGAATGCAACACTGGCTAAGAAATCTGGTGGATCTGGAATTCCAGCTAAGTATATTTCTTGCCATGAGGTAGCAACGTATCAGTTCGTAGGGTTTTTTTTTTTCCCAAATATTGTGCTTAGTGAAAAGAAANTTTTTAGGGTTTTTTTTTTTTTTCCAAAGTATTCTGCTTAGTGAAAAGAACCCCCAAAAAATAAACCAACTTTGATGTGGTAGAAGCAGTAAGTGGTGCTTTTATTGGACTACTTATGATGAATAAAGAATGCATTAAAAGTTTCTAAGTAGGGAGTCTCATATATGCCCTAATCAGAGGAATTATTTTCTCAGGAATTGTTTTGTCTGAAAAGACAGTTTTTCATAGACAAAATCCTTTCCAAAGAGTAGTGAAACTCTCGAAGGGTGCAAAAACTCATTTAGGCTATTCCATGAGTAATATATTTTCATGTTCATCTTGTATTTAATATTTTGAAATTTGTCAAAACATTAACATTAGATTTTTTCATTACATTTTTCTGTCTCTTGTCAGAAACATTTTTAGATTTTATTTTTATTTTTAATTCCACTTTCACAGGACATTTCAAAATATTAAAATTACTGAAAGGAGAAGAATAACTATCTCTATTGCACTTTACTATAGTACTTTGGGTAGCAGTGCTTATATGGTACAGCTAACAACGTTGAGTACAGCAGCTAATTGTGTGAAATATTCCATTTCTTGGAATAGGGACATTACATTTATTGTCATCTGCTCTATTGGTTCTTGAAGTGAAGCTATTTTCTTTTAAAAGGAACAATATCTATATAAAAATTTAATTCATCTTGTATGAGAGTACTCTAGATTTGGAAATTGATTTGCATTCCTCAAAAGCTTTACATGTGAACTTTTACTGATAGAAGTAAAAATTATTCTGTTTCATAGAAGTAACTAATTTCAATCAAATATATATGTTGACTTCTTTGTAATGCAGGATTCAGCATTTCAAGATCAACATAAGATAAATTAATTCTTATGTAAAATCATAATTTATTATTTTTATGATATTAGAGAGGGCTTAAAGTGTTTGGAAGATGGAAAATCAAGGAATGGTTTGGGGGGAGGGGTATTTTGGTTTTGGTTGGGTTTGGTTTTTTTCTCCCCATCAGACACAAAAAATAGATGAAATTGTGGAATTGGAAATGCATAGAGAAAAATGCAATTTAACATTTAAATCTTAAATGTATAGTTCACATTGTGACATTAAATTTTATTTTAGTTCATTAAATATCCCTACTCAAACTTATGGGTGGAGAGGGAGGAAAGAGAGAGAATAAGGAAGAAGAAGGAGAATAAGGAAGCTGAATTTCAAATGTCTCTTCTAAAGAATATTTTTCATGTCATAAAAGGAATTGTTCAAATGTTTATGATTGCTGACAATTAAGCTTTAATTACAAATAACAGCTTGAACTAGAAACACCATCAATACATCAGGAATCCAAGCTGCACAGTCTGTTTCACAACCTCATTTGGCAGATTCTGTCAAGGACAGTGTTTCCCACCACGAGTCAATGGGACTGATAATGGGGGGCTGCAAATATTTCTTTTCTTGTCCTAACAATTTATAGTCAGAGATTTTGTGGTTGCAAAAGCCAGCTGGCCCTGGAATAGATCTTCCTGCTATAGTTTCATTAAAATTTACTTAACTTAAATATGGCATCCAGCCAGCTGGCATCTAATTCCTGGGGTCCTCTGTTAGACACACTTGGAGTAGTGGGAGTATAGAGACTGCTTCTGATGCAAATAGTCTGCAAGTTGAAGAAAACCACTTCTGTCTGGAGAAATACAACTGCTTGCTGTCATAATAAGCTGAGAGGAGTTGGCTGGGTATGAGTCATTTCAGCGTGGCTGATTGCCACAGTGTCTATACTAACCCTGTATTCCTGGTAATCTGCATATAATTCATATGGCTGGGAGGTTATATTAAGTATTTTTTAATGTACAGATTGATGCCTTCTGTGAAGTTCAGCATTTCTCAACGAAGAATACCAAGTCTTTCATTCTAGTGAAAAGGAAAATCTAACAGAAGGGAGAACTTCCACTCCAACAAAGTAATGCCTACAGAATTGAAAACCTCTCATTCCCATTAAAAGAGGATTGGAAGGCTCTGGAGTGAAAGCACCTGGGTAGGACACTTGGCAGGTGCTGAAGGGAAGACTGACCATAAGAAAAAATACATTTCTTGGAGGAGAAGAAGGACTGTCACTGTGTGAATTCTCAGTCCTTGACTACCACTTCCTCAAAATACAAGTTAATAGAGGTGAAAGACTAACTCCACGTTACAGTCTTCAGGGTTATCTGAAGATATTTTTGTTATTTATGAATTTTACATTTAGTTGCAACTGGATTGACTGTTCTGGATGTAAAAATCAAGGCTTGCATTTATTCTTATCCATGTTAAGTACAATTTTAAAACAATGCCTAACAGAAAACTCTTAAATGTATAAACTAAAAACTCATAACCATTTAATAGGTAGCTATTCCAGCAGTGATAATCTCTAGGACAATAAAAATAGTTAAGTAGTTATTTGTACTGCTAGTGATAGTGTGGTGCTGAAAGATACCATTTTCTGTTCATGCAGATACCATAAAATTTGATGGTCATTTTATTAAAACAAGTCTAAGCCAAACAGTGCTTAGGAGGCAAGGACTCAACTGGGCTGTGAGGTTTGAAATTCACCAGGGAAGTGCCAAGAGGCCACACAAATGAAATGCTCACTACCTTATCGGGGATCAACAATGTCTTTTAAAAAAGAAGTGGGTTTTAAAAGTCTTAATTACTATTATTACTAGAAAACAAGTGGGAGGCACAAATGAAAAGAATTTTGATTTCTATTTCAAATGTGCTTTAAATTCCTCTGAGTGTTTATCCTACTGAGGAGCTTCCCATTATTTGATGATGAAATATCTCATTAGTACTCCCCCATCTCACATTAAATTCCTTACATCTGCTTACAGATGTAGTCTGTAAGACAAAGAGATCGGTGTTGCCTGAAAATCCTCCTCCCTCTTGAAAACAGAGCTGACTGGAAAAATTGATGAGTACCTTTTACTTTGAATAGAAGGGAAAACTGTGCAGAAGAGATTTGCAGAAATGCAAATATTCTTAAAAATATATACATTGGAAAGATTGTAGAGAGACTATGCCTATGCCATTAAAAACAAAATTTTGTTATCAGGTGAATAGGAGGATATTCCCCCTCTTCCATTGTATACAGAATGAACACCAAGAATGAGCTGCATATCTGAATCTCTAATATGAGTGGATCAGAATGTTGACTGCCTGCCATTGATTTCTTAGGATAGCAAGAGCTCAAGGCATATTGTCAGACAGAAAACAGAATATTAAAAATAGTATTACTCTTATGTCCTAACTGTTGTAATGATAAAAAAAAAAACAAAAAAGAAAAGGCTAACACCACTGTTGATGTGCTATACCTGTGGGGCAGTAACCACGACAACTCAGCTAGCTTTACTTTTAATTTCTAAAGCAAAATAAGCATTTGTAGAAGTAATCATAAAACATGTTTATACAACATTGATAACATTCAAGGTTTTTAAAATAAACCTTTGTTAGTGTCCCGTATTTCCTCATACTTTATGCATTCACATTCTTCACAGTTGTCGGGACTTTTTAAATTTTATTCTCGTCATTTTGATGTTTTGCCAGAATTAAGTTGAGTTGTTTTGATTTTCTTTCAGTATTTTTTATTACATTGCTTTGTTTGTGCATTTTTTCTACTAAATTATTTCTAAATTCCTCATGTCCCTATATTTTCCTGAAATGTTAATAGTTTTCAATTAAAACCAGCTCTATGAGTTTATTGATTTATTTTATTTGGTTGTCCTGCCAGCTCTGTGGAGCGTTTCAGAACAGAAGCCTCCTGATGAATTAGGATCCAAAATAATTTAGCCTGAAGCTCTTGGCAGCATCTCTGTCTCTTCACAGCACTGCTGCACAATGTATGGTAAGAAAGTTAACATTCCTAAGAGGTGTAATTTTGAATATCTGCCCAATCTTAAGAAAATTAAATAGAAAAATGTATGTCTTAAGATTCCAGAAATTCTTGATTGTCTTTACACTAACTGGACTTCTTTTAACACAGTGCCATGTTAAAGGTCAAATTCTGTTCAATTTATAAATATAATTACTTCCAGCATGCATATTTGCTTGCAGGAGTGGAACAAACATACTTTGAATAGAGAGCTTGAATTTTCTGAAATGTGTGCAGAACTGTCTGGCCACCAACTCTACATTAACACAGGCATTTAAGACAAACTGAGTTACTGTGTTTCTGATGAGAAATACTGCCCAAAAAACTCTCTGGACTCGGCTACCTTGCAATAACTGGGGGAATAAGTGAGTTGGGCTTAAACAGGGTGACTGATATCCCCTAGTTTCAAACAAAATCTTGGTGGCACTGCTCTAGTTCATTTGCTTTATTTATATTTTCTCTTCTTTTGTAAGTTGGTAAGGTTTGGACCCAAACTTTCAGCTGTTTCTTTCTTAATTCCTTTTTGGTCTTTGTTTCTCCTTCAGGATGGTCTGGCCTCAGCATCTTACCTGCATCTCAGAATAATACTTTTGCATTTCAGAAAGGATAAGAGTGACACAAGAATTAGCTCCTTTAACTGACATGAAATATATCTGAAAGATATTCTAATATGTTTAAAACTTGATAATTCAGTTTTCCAATTGATTTTTTAGTTGCTGTTTGTTTGAACGTCATCAGAAACATAAGTCTTCCTTTGTTTATGGAATTTGGTGAAATGAAGCACAAAGTTTGATAAACAGGCTATTGAGGTGTTTTCTCTATATATCTGATCAGAAGAGCAAAAGTAAAATAGTATCATTCTGCTATAAATTAAAATTACAGCCATTCAAACAACTCATGGTTGTCGCTTAGGTTAAAGAAAACATTGCAAGTTACCTGCAAAAGAGAGTAAAACCATAGCAATATTATTGTCTTTATTAAACTACTCAAATGATTCCTCTGATGTTAAGGTTGGGATTAATGTACCTCTTTAGGTCTCCCTTGTTAAAAAAAGGGAGGAAAACTTCACTGCAGCCAATTGTAACATGGTTTTAATATGGGTAACAACAATAAATATAGGGGTATTTACCTTTCTCCAATCCATCGTTTTAGTTGAGATGAAAGAATAAACAGTCAGCTGAAACAGTTTTAGTTTTAAAAGAGCTAGAGGAAAGAAAATTCCTAAAAATCTTATTCTCACTTTCCTCTGTCTCATATCCTGCCTCCTGTAACAAGTTGCTTGCAATGGTGTGATATGAGTCAGCAGAACACACTCAACAACTTTGAACATTTCCTACCAGTATCGTTATTTGATAAGAGAGGGTTTTTTCTAAGCAAATATTACAAGCCTGTTTTCATTTTTATGGAAATCTTCCTGGCACAAAAAGCATTTCAAGGAGATGTACTGAAAAGTGTTATTTAATGTAGGCAGCAGAAAATATTTTGACTATAGGAGAGAAAATTCAGCTATTCGTGTTTTACATAGTGTTTCTATACTCTCTTGTCGGTGCAAAGCAGAGGTTTTGCAATCATGAAGGTTTCTGGGAAGATCTTATGTGAAGCTTGTGAAGAATGAAAACTATAATTTTATGTGTTTTACATGGAACAAAGGAAGAACCGTAATGCAGTTTACTCAGCACAGCTACTTGATTGCATCTGAGGATATATGACAAATAAAATTATTTATTTGCCTTGTATTGTTATCATAACCCATACAACTTTAGATCACCCTAGATAACAGCCACTTTTTGGGTTTTCCTATCACTGGTGGGCACTACTTTTAATCTTGCATGTAAGTGTCATGGAAGCCTATTTACTCTTTAGTCCTGGCTCCAGCTGACTCTAGGGTAACAATCCTGTTATTTAAAAGTTATTTTAAAAAAAATGACAACTAATGAAAAGGATTTTTTGTTTGGATAGTCAGCTTGTGCAGGTAAGGTTTTTCTGCTGCAGTTTTGCACAGCACAAACATGGGAAGGAATAAAGGCACAATTGCTAACTTGTCTCAAAAGCAGTCAAGTTGCCATGCATATTTTGGAGCTCCTGAATCCACTACACTGGGAAAAGCAGCAAAAAATTAAAAGGAACAAAAGCCTGATATTATTTTTTTTTTTCAGGAGAAACTTAAAATTAATTGGAAGGTTGTTCAGGTGAAGATTCACTAAAAAGTTGCACCAGGTTGAAGAGATAGAATAAAAGCTGTGTTACCAAAAGGTAACAGAAAATGGAAAGTAGTTTCTGGAAGGCTGCGGAGAATGGAAATAAAAACAATAAACTATATTTAGAGTGCTGAACCTAAATATGATCCTATATCTGCAGACGCTGGAAAAGACATTGTTTCACCGAAGAACAAACCTTATGCAGGACTGCATGTTCTGCAGCTGTAAAAACCATTAAGTCCTAATATGAACTCATCTTTGTAAGAGAACTTATGCTATCTCTGCTGGAAGAACAACAGTCAAACTGCTTACTGGCCACTAAGTATAAGTGGAAATTAAGTATGACTTTTTCACAAGTGAAACTATTTCCCCCTACATCATGAACAACTGGGGAAGTTAAAGGTGGGAGTTATGAAATAAATTTCTCTGTATATTAAGGAGTATCTGAGTGACTGAGGTTGTGAGTTCAGTATTTTTCATTAATCTTTCCTTGAATTTCTATACATATTTGTGTGTGTTTGTGCATGTGTCACCATTGTATGGGGTTTTTGTACTTTGTCCTTTTTTCATAAAAAATTCCTGTTATGAAAAAATCTGGACTTAATTCAGCTTTAAGTTTGCGACTGTTTAAGTAACATGGTGGTACTATTCAGTCTATATAGGCAGGAATAGAACATCCTGCAGCATACAAATAATCCCTTAGCTATAAATAAGAAATGTGGAGTTTGAATGGAAAAGCAAGTCTTTATTACAAGAGGGGATAAAGTCACCATTATTAGCTATCAGCTATAAGTTGAGTTCAGTGTTAAAATTATTTCAGCATAGTAGTAATTTGTACAGAATATGCTGTTAATTTTATGAGGTTTTGTACTCTCATTGTTGGAAAATTTTTGCATAGTGATGCTTAAATATCTGTGTAAATTTTTCTATGGCAAATTTCTGTATAAACACAAGCTAGAGATTTTCTATTCCTATCTTATAATTCTTAGTTTCTTGTCCCTAGCAGATTTGAGTAATCCAACCAACTATCAAATTGAATTAACAATTTTTTTATACTACCAATATCTCAGAAAAAGACCAATATATCTGTCCCTTTTACTGTTTCTGAAAGCATAAATTAATCATAAGATTATTCTTCTTTAAGGTAAATTTGTTTCTAAGGAATTTGACACAAATTCTCACAGAGTTCTCAGGTGATATTTATTTCCAGAGAATACATTCAGTTCTGTGGAAATGCTTCCCTGTTTGCTGCCTTTATAATTGCTGACATTTTGTGAATAGTGCAATGAGAAAAGACTCATAGATGATTAATAGCCATACTCATACATGTAGCTACATACATGTAGCTCTCTAAGCAAACTAGTGAAAATTTCCTAAGCCATGCAGTTCAAATTTCAAATAAATTTATTAACAATAATTATTATTATTATCAGTAATTATTATAGATAGTATTTAAATAATCACTTGCAGTGTCTTCAAATTCTTCTATTAAACAGATAAAAGCTACAAGCAGCTGATGTGAGCAGTTCTGTAAAATTGGAAAGAATACTAATTTGTCTTAACAAATCACAGAACTTGCAGAAAGACTCAAGTGGAATAAATGATTCTCTGTGACCTAAAACAAATAAGACATTTCTCTAGGCATAAAAAAACCCCATCAAGCTGTGTAAGATGTTATCTGAATCTTGCATCATGTCATGGTCTGTCAAGAAATCTAAGGTAGAATGACTGCTGGCCTTTGCAATGTGATGTTTCATATCTCTTTTTTAGTGCCAACATATGAAAGAAAATCAGATATGAAATATCCAGAAAAAGGTATGGAAGAGCCTGTCAATAATGCATCAGTGAAACCAGAATTTATCTATATTTACTCATACAGAAAGCAAAATGTGAGCACATCTTACAGCATGTATAACCAAGGAGCAAACTGTGGAGTAGATACGTGACTACGTATTTGAGGCAACAGAAGTGCAAAGGCACTAAATGTGTGTGTGTGTGTGTGTGTGTGTGTGTGTGTGTGTGTGTGTGTGTGTAAAAACTTCTTAAAAAACTGAGTTACAGGATGGGATTGGCTCACTAAACTGGGGGACAGTGATAATGCAGATATCCACAGACCCTTACAGAAGGAGCACTGAAAAAGCCTAGGTATAAACAGTGCAATATTCTGCTGGAAAAAAGAAAACAAGGCAATTAATGTCAGGAGTCAGGAAAATCTGAAATCAGCATCCACCTGTCTTATACACAATTTGCTACCCTCCGTTTGGTCAAGTCATAGATATTTTGCAGAAACTAGCTTTTTGGGTGAGAAGAGAGGGTGCCATCTGCTTCACAAAATATGAGGTTATCTGAACAGTTAATAATTCAGTGGGTCAACAGCTATTTTTGGTAAAGTAATATAAATAATAAGCATTTTCATAAACTGGGATCTGTTAAGGTATGTCGGTGTTTCAAATCATATTTATGCAAAGCATTTACTGTTTCTGCATGAGAAGGTGTGTGTATATATTTAGATTAAAACTACTGGCTGGTTTCATTTGCCAGTAGTTAGGGTATCAGTACATCTTATATTATTTATCCTATCACTGCTAACATAGTTCCACAACTGATGGAGACATGGTCCCACAGAAATGGCATTTTTACTGAGCAAAACTAATAGGCTTTTCAGTAGATTTATGTTTTAAATGTATTCAAAGAGACATTTTGAAGTTACTTAAGATATCCTTTTCTCTGTGAGTCTTCTGCATAGAATTAGTTAGTGTTTTATTGCAGAGAAATAAGACAGGGTACTACACATAAAGGAATCTGCTGAGATGTAAGAATTTGCAAAGGTGAAAGATGTTTCTCTTCTCTGTAGTATTAGTACTCCTCTATAGCTCTCAAGAGAGAATTTTGATATGAATAGGGAAATCTAAGATCTTATTAGGAAAAAAATTACTCCTCAGAGCAATATCTTTGTCCAGAGATTTAATTTCCTAGGTATGGAAAAGGTCTTCATTTGGTAATATTAGGGTTTTTCCTTTCCCAGCAAATGATTGCCAGGAGCTAATGCTTTTAGCCTTGGTTTTAGTAGCAATTTTACAAAACAGCTCTATAAAAGAAAATAAACTAGGACAACTCATGAGTTGATTCCGTTTCTTCTAAATTTAAAGATAATATTAGTTAGTAAATAACTGGTTTAGTATTGAGAGATACACTGAAACACTAGAGGAACCAAAGGAAAATATCCTCTAAAAAGTCCAAAGAATTCACTGGATCTCTTCAGCCCAAAGTTAGTGCCCAAAGTCAAATTTTCTTAAATTGTAATTATCCAGTCATGAAACATATATTTGCTTCTTATGGTATATAGCTGTACAATTCCACAGTGAGCTCCAGGAAACGTTTTGCTACGCCAGTTGAGCTTAATGAAACAGACAGTTATTTATGTCATGGTAAGGGTCAACTAATGAAAGTTTTGCCACCTCTTGCAGTGTTTCACTGCAACAAATACTAAGAAAGAGTAACTATTATGCTTCAGCACCTAAGAGATCTTGCTTTGAGGCTCATCTGGCCAAGATCAGAGAAAAATGCTCCAATAAATCTGATTTCATATTTATATCAGAGTGAAACATAACACATTTAAACGTGTCTCATATCTTTTCTTTTTCATCAAAAATTTAAAATCTGTATGGACTTGAATCTTTAAAAAAACAAATGTGAAATAATGAAGTACTTCATTAGACAAGAAGTAATTCATATGTTCACATGTTGGTATAAGTGACTAATTAATGTCTGCCTTTGGTGTGTGGAAGCTCATATCTGTGTAAAAGAGTGTTTCCTAATGTACTATTTCTGAAATTAAATTAATTATTTTGAAATTAAATTAATTCTGAAATTAAATTAAATTAATAACTGAAATTAAAGAAGTTAATTTCAAATAAGTTACAATTATTTTCTTGAAAAGAGGACACTTCACAAGTAGTGATGAAGATTTAATAAGGGACACCGTACTTTGCTAAGACTGCATCCTCCACAAGCTCAGCAATCAGAGTTTAAACAGTACAGTGGCAGTTACTGAATCACCACACTGAGGATCTGATAGTCAGCAGAAGACACTGCAAATACTCCTGATGTGCTTATTTCTTCAGTTGTGCTAGCAAGACCCAGATTTTTATATGTTCCGGCAAATGCTCTTAAAAATGCCTAGAAGCACTCCAGATAGTTAGATACCTATTAAAAAGCATCTGCCAAATAAGATTTCCAAAGTCTAAACTCTCATAAAGTGAAACCTAATGTGCCCAGGGACTTTTTAAAATATCACAACGTGCCTGATAGGGATTCCCCATCTAAATATTTTTGAAAATCCATATTTAAATCAATTTAAAGGAACCATCAGAAAATTCTTAATTTAACAGTGACTTGAGCTTGTGTAGATGTAACCACTAATCTTCAGAATATTTTCCACTACTGTTCAGGAGGTGGATGCCAGGATGATGAATTATGCAGAGCTGTGACAGAGGCACAGACCAGTGCCATTCCAGATGCTATGCAAAATATTTTGAAGGCAGAAACAAGGGTCTGTGACAGACACAGAAAAAGATAAATGTAAATTCCAGAGTAAGGAGAAAACCTCAGAGGACAAATCTAGAACAAGAACAGTCATCAGTGTTTTCTTTTGTGACATTATGTGACTGTGAAAGTAAGATATAATAAAGTAATATTTTTCACTATCCTATTCAGATTTACTATGCATTTATTTCAAAGCCTAATTTTCCCCCCTATTACACTCACTTTTGTTTTTACAAATTCATATGATAGGGGAGTGGAAATAGTAGCTGAAGAAAAGCTCAGGAAATAAGCTCTTTAGTAAACATGAGCTGTCCAGAAATCTTGCAAATGGTATGCAGTGCAGTAGATCTGGACAGCCAGCTGGCATCACCAGTGCACCTTATATATGGAATTGCATTTCCCACAAGAATCTCTTTGGTGATTTATGCATTCACCTTTGAAATGCACTAAATGGTTTGGGAAATGAACCATGTGACTAGCAGGAACAAAAATCCCTGTAAAATACTTGAAAATGTAAAAACAGGGGGCCCAGAAGGTGAAGAAGGCAGATTTCCATGCTTCACTGCCTCACACCTGGCTGTGAGAGGAATCAACAGATGAGCAGTTAAAAAAAAAAATATAAGCTGAGACTTCCAAATCTCTGAAAAGTCTATAGTGACTAGGGACAAATATCTTGTTAAATAAAAGGATTAAAATACACAC